>BQNB010152416.1:0-10335 GCA_026074375.1 Tanacetum coccineum
AAAAATCCGTACCTTGTCGCTTTGTAATTTCTAGCTTCTTGCTAGTGGTTTAATAATATATTGTTGTTCAAAAAAAAATATAACCATAAACCATTTCTTACGATATTAATATATATATCATTACTTGCATAAAACGACGAGGTTTTTGTCGTCTTGCTACAGTGGCCGGTCCTTTGGGCTCCCAGTTTGGGCCGACCCATTTAGTTTTTTTTAAGTTGGCAACATATTACTCGCATTAAACGACGACGTTTTTGTCGTCTTGCTACAGTGGCCGGTCCTTTGGGCTCCCAGTTTGGGTCGGCCCATTTAGTTTTTTTTTTTTAAGTTGGCAATATAAAAAAAAATTGTTCGGCACAAAATAGAAAAAAAAATATAAATGTACTAATTTATTCAGATCAAAAATACTCGCGACATGAGGCCCAACATATAAACCCATATAAAAAAAACTATTAAACATGAGACCAAAAAAATAAATCAGCACTTTTGTAATTTCTTTTCTTATTTTGTGCCGGGTTTTTTTTATTTTTGTAGGCCGGTCCTTTGGGCTCCCAGTTTGGGACGGGCCATTTAGTTTTTTTTTAAGTAGGCAACATAAAAAAAATTGCTCGGCACAAAATAGATTTTTTTTTTTAAAAGTACTGATTTATTCAGATAAAAAATACTCGCGACATGAGGCCCAACACATAATCCCATATAAAAAAACAAACTATTAAACATGAGACCGAAAATTTAAACCCAATATAAAAATAAAAAAAACCCGGCACAAAATAAGAAATTTTTTTTACAAAAGTGCTGATTTATTCAAATAAAAAAACACCCGCGACATGAGGCCCAACACATGAACCCATATAAAAAAACAAACTATTAAACATGAGATCGAAAAAATAAACTCAATATAAAAAAAAACCAGCACAAAATAAGAAAAAAAATTACAAAAGTATTGATTTATACAGATCAAAAAACACCCGCGACATGAGGCCCAACACATAATAAGACCGAAAAAATAAACTCAATATAAAAAAAAACCAGCACAAAATAAGAAAAAAAATTACAAAAGTGCTGATTTATACAGATCAAAAAATACCCGCGACATGAGGCCCAACACATAGACCCATATAAAAAAAATACTAAACATGAGACCGAAAAAATAAACCCGCACAAAACATGAGACCGAAAAAATAAACCCGCACAAAACATGAGGCCGAAAAAATAAACCCGCACAAAATAAATAAAAAAATAAAAATAACGCCTCGCAGCAACGCGCGGGCAATCATGCTTGTTATTATTATTGAAATATATATCTAACCAAGAATTTTTTTTTTACAAAAATTAGATATAGAGTACCAAAATCATCGAAACATAAGGTACTTTTTTTTTTTGAACGGCAAAATTTTATAAACTAGCAAGGAGCTAGAAAGATACTATGCAAGAGCAATGCAAACAGAAATTACATAAGAAATTACATAAGGTACTAGGGTCAGGTACTAGTTTATAATCTTGATTTTTGTATACGAAATATCTGTAACTTGATTCGTTTCATACATCAACTTTGTAATATTATAATATAGAGTTAATTACATGGTTCATCATTGTGGTTTAGGCCAAATCCCTGATCTCGTCCCTATCTCGAAACTATGTAACACCATTCGTCCTTATCTCATGTTTTTGGCGTATAACTATGTAACATCATTCGTCCATATCTCATAGTTTCGAGATAAGAACGATTCATGTACAAAAAATAGGGACGAGATCAGGGATTTGGCCTACACCACAAGGACGAACCATGTAATTAACTCTTATAATATATTTATATTTACTTTTGTTTTTTTAATACACAAACATTTTATGCTACAAAACTGCATGTCTATTATACATATAATTTGTAGTTGCATGGAATTTTAAGAAATTTATATATACTTATACAAAGTGTGAAACGACGTTGTTTGGCTCTCTCACAAAATCCCTGTTCATTATTACTGTTACAATTGCGTACTGTTGAAGCCCAAACCCATGGTTGTTATCATTGCCCAGCATTAGCGACCCAAAATCTCGAAATATCTGTGTATACATTTTTTTTACCTTCACCTTCATTCTTTTGGAACGATCTATAATAATTTAATACCAATTGGTATCAGGGTTTTGTCTTAAGGACCAATTGGTATTAGGTTTTGTTTAAAGGCCTTTTCTATGGTGGTCAGCTTTACGGTTTTATCGATGGCTGAAAGTTAGGGTTCTTGATTTCCGGATGTTTTTGGTGCTAGAATACTACTCTGAAAGGTATGTAAATATTTTAGATTATATTTTTTATTTCAATTTCGTCGTTATGAGTGTCTGGAATTTTTTTATGGAGGTATGTTTATGGCTATTCAAAATTGGGCCTGTGTAGAGGTAAAAACAAAGGTTTTATTTGGTTGTAAGGCTATGATGACGAATGTCCCCTCGTTATATGTTTTGTGGTAGTAATATACCAACGACAGTATTTTGGCGGGGTAGCCTGACCCAGATTACTGTTGCAACCAAGATTGCCGGTAACTTGGCGAGGTAACTTGACCTGGGTTACGGTTGCAGCCAAGAATGGTGTTTGGTTTTGCTTATATATTTGCAGACCTGAGCCTCACATTTGGCGATCGAAACAATGCCATTTCGATGTATTGTATTTCGGCATATTTATTCGGGCTGACATTCTTGCCCTGTTAAATCGTTTGGTTCTAAAATGGTGTTATAACAGGTTTTCCACCCGTTCCACTTCATACGCGTATTTGCTTTGAATTTCGAACGAACGAAAAAGGTTACCATGAAGTTGTACATGGCTTCTTGCGCAAAAGATGCGTATCTTTTCTTTTAATAGCGATTGAAATGAATAACCCTATGTTTACTGACCACACTATACCCACGCCCGTATCTTGGCTGGGCAGTCACACCAGCGTGATTGCAGCCATGGCAGGCGCCTGGTACTGCAACCATGTTTATAAATCTGAGCCTTATTATTACGATAAATAAATTTAGTCTACAATATGAGCATTCCAAACTGGAATAATATATTAGACATGTACATCTTGATTGATATAAAAGGAGCCTTCAATGTTTGATCTCAACGGTTGGAGGTATATACTGGTATATTTTATCCATTGATGCGTACACATTTATGCTTTCACTATCAACAGTCGAATGGGTATGCTTGCTTTGACTCATTTGGTGGTGGCCTTGAATTTTTTATAGGAATTGCTAATCTTATAAACCAAAAAAATTGCTTAACTCAGATACAAAGCCTAAAAGAGTGCGCATAGTTCCTGATATTGCTTTTGGTCAGCATGCCCAAAGTCGTGTTAAATGTTGGTTGTGGTGTAGCAAGTTTTCGTGCCTCTGTATTGTGGTTGTAGCCATGGCATGTATTTAGAATCGATCCTATGTTTGCATATCTGAGCCTCATTTTTCAATGACGCGTTATTTCCTATATACTAAGACGTGTCATGGTACACGACAAGAGAATACCTTTTGGTGTTGGGCTCCTTTTTTCTCGTCTTTTATAGTCTAGCCGTTTTATGGACGCAAAAGAGAATTGTGAATAGCTTAGACTTTTTCTCACAGGTATTATTATTTGATTTATAAAGTTATGTAATATGTGTTACATCCAACGTTCTATGTCTATGAATTTCTGGCACAAATGGGATAGACGAAATCATAGGCAGGGCTGTTAACCCTTATCACATCTGATAATTCAATATAAATGTCTATCTATAATCCCCTAATAGATTTTTATTTGTTTGTGTAGGTGTCGGTCGTAAGAAATGACTTAAGGATTGACGCCCTGTGCAGGTAGCTATAATGTGACTCATGTAACGTATTAAACACCATAATACTTGAAACGTACCCGTATTGACTATTAGTTTTGAGTATACAATATTATATATGTATGAGTGTCTTACAAAGACATAATTGTATACTTTGCAGCTACACTATTTTGGGTCTTTATAAAATGGTTCTTGGCCGCGCATCTAAACTTCTATACAGGTTCATCTTTGTGTAATTATGCAGGTGGGAGATGTGCAGGCAAGTTAACACAGTGGTTGAAATCGAATATGGGTTTTGGATAAGTTTACAAGTATCGTTCTCAGTTGACACCAAGGCTGACCCGTGATCGCAAAAAAAACAAAATCCCAAAACCTGAAGACTACTGCTACCAACGAGTCTGTACTACTGTAACTTTAACTTTCTTAAGTAGTGTACTTTTAAGAACTAAATAAATAAATGTGCATCCGCACTTCCTGCCTTTTGTTTAACCACTTGCAGCAAGTGTTACAACCTTATGTATAAAACTGTTTGAAACTCTTTGTTCAGGTTTTTAATGTTTTCAACTAAAGGGTAAAAAAACTGAACACCCTTTAACATAAAACAAGCCCCGCCGCAACGCGCGAGCTATCTTGCTTGTTAGCATATAAGTGCAGGTAACATAAGCATCAAAAAACACGCTAAAAGGCTATAATCGGGTTTAGTTCCAAACAAGCGTGTGTAAGGAACATCATTGTTAACCACACTATTTATAAGGCAATAATCGGGTTTAGTTCCAAACAAGCGTGTAAAAGGCTATAATAGCACTAGAGGGTAATATATGCAACAAGTAAACAACCATGTTAAGTACTTCTACATACAAGTAATGGGAAATGTGCGCTTGAAAAAGTAAGGTCTGAATAAGATTATTAATTGTATGTATCATTCGTTCAGACTTACCATTTTGTTGTGATGTTTTAAGGTAAGAAAAGCGAGGCTGACAAAACAATTAAAAATTTAAAAAACTCGTTTAGTTAAAGAAACATGTGTTTGTGTTTTTCATTTTACAAAACTAGAATACATGTTCAAATGTTATTGTTTCTAACTCAATTATCTATTTACTTTTGTAATATTATAAAGACATATTCAAAACACAAAAATAGATGCGGCAAAATAGGCGGGTCGGGCGGGCGCGGGCATCAAGCAAAACGAGCACGAGCCAAAACGGGCACAGGCCAAAACAGGCACAGTCTAAAACCGGCACTAATGAGATAAATGGGCTACTGGGTGAATCTTATTTATTTAATGGTTTTTTTACGTTTTCGTCCGTTTTTTCCGTTTTCGTCCTTTTTTTTACGTTTTCGTTCGTTTTTTACGATTTCGTTTGTTTTTTTATGGTTTCGTCCGTTTTTTACGATTTCGTCCGTTTTTTAAGATTTCATCTGTTTTTTTAAGTTTCCGTCTGTTTTTTACGATTTCGTCCGTTTTTTTAGGATTTCGTCTGTTTTTTACGTTTTTATCTGTTTTTTTACGAGTTCGGCCTTTTTTACGTTTTTAGTCCATTTTTTTTTTTTTACATTTCTTCAGTTTTTTACGCTTTAGTCTCGTTTTTTACGTCTGCCGTCCTTTTTTAACGGGTTTTCGTTCGTTTTTTAAGATTTGTTCCCTTTTTTTTTTAGATTTCGTCCGTTTTTCGTTTTGCCCTTTTTTTAGATTTCGTCTGTGTTTACGTTTTCTGTCCGATTTTTACGGTTTTCGCCCGTTTTTACGTTTTGTCATGTTAATTTTTACGTTTTTTTTAATGTAATTTTACGTTTTTTACGAAATCGTAAAAAGAACGGACGAAATCGTAAAAAACAGACGAAATCGTAAAAAAACAGACGAAATCGTAAAAAACGTGCGAAAACGTAAAAATCCAGAAGAAATCGTAAAAAACGGACGAAAACGTAAAAAACAGACAAAATCGTAAAAAAACGGACGAAATCGTAAAAAACAGACGAAATCGTAAAAAACTTGCAAAAGGTAGAAAAACAGACGAAATCGTAAAAAGCAGACGAAAACATTAAAAAAGCCTGTAAGCGTACATAAACATCGAAAAACGTATATAAACGTACTAAAACGTATAAAAACGTATAAAACGGAGGAAATAAGGGGAAATTAGATCTAGGTGTCATAAAAGAAAAACGGAGAAAACAAAATAAAATTGTTTTCTAGTCTTGTGTATAAAAGGAGAAAATAGGGATTTTGTGTTTTGTAAAGAATTTTGTTAGAAAACGACGATTTGAAAGCTGATTTTCTTGTTTTCTTGTTTCCACAAAAACATTCTTTGTGGAAAAACAAGGGTGTTTTTCCCCTAACTAAACGCAGCCTAACTATCTTCAGGTCTTTTATCTATCTTTCTCATTCATCTTCATATCTTTATTCTAAAATGCAAAAAAACAACAACATAAGAAAAATAAAATTCTTAGCTCTAAATCTGTAGTAAATCAAACAAAGATATCATAAGCAAAAAAGGAAAAGAAAAAAAGTCTTCGTTTGATATATAGAACATAAACTAAAAATAGCAAATGAATCATTCCCTTAATTGCATGGATCGAGAAACTCTTGAAAGACAGGTTACCCTTGAGGAAATTAAGAAGCGTTTGGGACCCTTGGGAAGTAGTAAGCTCCGGGGCCCGGATGGTACTCTTTTGCGTTTTGTAAAGAAGTTTGGGGCACTATTCAGAAGGATCTATATGATTTTGTTAACTTATTCTTTGCTTCTTGTGTTATGCCCAATGGTGCTAATTCTTCGTTTTTCACCCTTATTCCAAAGGTCAACAACCCTATTTCGCTTATTGGTATAACTATAAGATCATTGCCAAGATTTTAGCTACGTTTATCTAAAGTGATTGACAAGGATTGTTAGCAAGGAACAGTCTGAATTTATTGCTGGTCGTCAATTCTGATGGCCCCGTTATTCTAAGCGAAATCATTGAGTGGTAATAAAAAAAACGAAAAAAAAAGATAGTCCTCATTTTTAAAGTGGACTTTGGAAAAGCTTTTGATTCACAAGCTGGAATTATTGATTACATTCTCGAAGTTTTGGATTTTGGTAATAAATGGTGCTCGTGGATTAAAGTGTGTTCAATTCTTCGAGGCGCTTCTATTTCTTATTTATGGATAGCCCTACGTTTGAGTTTACAATCAAGGAGTGGTCCTTAGCATTGAGATCCTCTTCTCCTTTCCTTTTTTATCTTGGTTATGGAGTCTCCATAAATTGTTTTGAGGAAGCAGTGGGAAATAGTTTGATTACTGGTGTTAATATTAAGAATTCTACATCAATGTTTACCATCTTTTTATTGCAGTTTGATGTTGATCATTACTACGGATTGGAATGCTAAGACATGGGATAATATCATTCGTGTTCTCCATGTTTTCTATCTAGCTCGGGGTCTCAAGATTAATATTCACAAGGTCTATATTTATGGATATTGGAGTTATAAAGAAGAATTCTAAGTTTTAAGTATGGCTAGCAAGCTGGTTGTTATTGCAGGTGATATCCCTTTCAATTACCTTGGTTCTCCCCATTGGTTCAATATGATGTCTATTGCTTTTGCTGGAAGACGCTTGTTGATCGTTTTCATATGAGGTTTCCTTTGGAAAGTAATCTTCTGTCGATTGGGGTTCGTCTGTCTCTTTGCAAGTTGTGTTGGTAGTCTTGGGATATAAATTATCTATAGATTTTCAGAGCACCATAATCGGTCCTTCAAGACTTGGAAAGAATTCGGGCTAATTTTTTTTAGGGTGGTAAGTAATAAATATGAAAAACAAAAGGGCTTGGGATCAAATGGACAATTTATTTAATTCTTTGGATAATGGAGGGTTGTAATAAACATTGGCAGTCTTAATGATTTATCAACCTTGCTCTTCTTCAAAAAAATGGAGTTGGAGTGTGCTTTCTTCCCCAAACGCGCCTTTTGGGTTCAGGGGCATTCAATGATTATATGGTCATAAAGGTGGTTTCGATACAAATGGTTGTAGCTTCAAGGGCATTTGGTTAACATTGTTGGAACCTCCAATTTTCTCCACTCGGTAAGGTTATTTCTTATCTATACTCCCTTTTTCGTTTTAAAGCAAGGTTTGTGGGCACTCGTATTCGATTTTGGAAAGATATTTGGGTAGGCGAGACTCCTCTTTTTACAAGGTACAATCGGCTCTATCATCTTGATCAAGACAAAGATTGTCTTATCATTGACCGTATTAATAATGGGCAATGGTCTTGGAATTGGTCTCGGACCAATCTTGGTGTTAGAAATCTTGCCTATTTATGTGACATGTTAAATGAGATCGGTCAAACTAAAGTGTGATGTCAATGAAGATATTGTACTTGGTGTCTTGGTCCCCCTAATGGGTACTTATACCGTTAAGAATAGTGTTATAGGATTTGACCTAAAATATCCTTACCACTCTTGCTCATGCTACTACTTGGATAATTTCATCCACCGGGATGGATCAATGTGTTTATGTGGAGGCTTTTCTTGGAACCGACTCTTCATTGATTGAAATCTCTCTCTCGCGTGGTATGGTATTTCGGCCATCTCTTGTCCGGTACTTGCATGCCATGTTGAATCTGACTATCATGTTTTTCTTCGAATGCGAACTTTGTTACCGATATGTGGAAGCTCCGTTTTTTAGATGGTGTGATACTTTCTATTTTACATGCTTCTTCTGGGATTCTTTCAATGATGGGATCATCTTTGGCATGCTTCTAATGTGAAAGTACACAGGTTTTATATTACTACTTCGTTCTTTGGTATGCTTTGGAGATACAGAACTGAGGTCACTGTTGTACTCTCTATGACGTTGAGGAAAGTGATCTTTCGATAATAGTTGTTTCTCTTTCATTTTCGTGGCTTCACAATAGGGACCATATGAGTTATCTTGGAATGATGGCTTATGTACCCCTTTCGATTACAGTGCGTGAATGGCAATGGTTAGAGTTGCATTCTGTTTTTTCTGCGTTCAAGTTCCCTGGGTTGGCGTCCTGTACGCCAAGGTTTTTTCGTTTGCATTTAGCTCGGTTTTTGTGCTGGATGGTTCTTATTTTCATCCTCTTCGGGACTGTTTGGGGTTTCATCAAAATCCTCACGAAGTGGAAAACGGTGGATCCGCATCAAGGATAGGGGGGTTTTTTTTCTTTTTGCCGAAGTGAATTACCGATCCGTCGGCCTTGTGTCAAAAGTTTTTTCATCCCTTTTGATTCCCTCGCAGTTAAAGTCTCAGGATTTTACCATTTTTTGATGTTATGTAATTTTTTTGTTGACTCTATTGTACTTTAAGTTTCTAGCGTCTTGCTGACTTTTTTTATATATATTTCATTCTTTTGCCGTTCAAAAACAAAGGTGCAAATTTACATTAGTATAAGTTGACGTAAAAGTATTGTGACTAGTGATAATGGAAAAATAGGCTCAGTGACGAAATATTAGTGACAAATGTATTATTGTCATTAATAAAAGACATATAGTGAAGAGAAAATTAACATCACGTAATTTTTTCATTAGTTAAATATTGACAAAAGTGTTGCCCCTGGGTTGGATAGTCGAATGACAATATTTTCATCCACTGCGTTGTTACTTTCTTTTTCATCTCAAGTATTAACATCTAAAAGTACAGGGACTCAAATTACCATAATACCTAAAATGTTTAAAATATACATTTGATGTTTTATACAACAGCAAAAACACCAACAAAATCTTTCCGATCTCACTTGTATTGGGAAGTTTTAATATACATCAGCTACAAGTATCAAGGATGGTGTTTTAATTAATGGATTCTATTCTTTTTGGCCCGTCTACAAGTCTCTCCAATTTCACTGATGTTTAAAACATACATATGTTACAAGTCCGTTAAAGAAGCGGAATACATAGCTGCTTCAGAAGCTACAATGATTACAATGAAAACTGTTTAAATTAGGATGTTTATTTATGGATTTGGCATTGTACCCACAAATATCGAACCTATGGAGATGTATTGCGATAATTTTGGTTCAATCATTATAGCTAACGAATCAAAAGTTCAGAAAGGCGTCAAACTATCCAAGAGGATATCATTACGTTCGTGAGTGCATCGAATTGGGTGGAATCAATCTTCTCAAAGTTCACACAGATGACAATCTAGCTGATCCTTTTACGAAGACTTTGCCAAAATGCAAGCATACTCAACATGCTAGGAGTATTGGACTTCGTCCGCTAGTAGTCTCATGTGAATATGTCTTTTTAGTATTTGGATAAGGGATGTAAAACAATATTATTTATATAATGAATTAAAGTACTTGGTATGTTTGTTTTCATTTAATTTAAATTTTGTCTTTTATTTGCATGTTTAATCCGTGAATAATTTTTGTTATTCTAAATTAGTCCATTGTTGATTAACAATACAAGAATATAGTTGAATTAAGACAAATCTGAGTGATTGATAATATTTTAGAATATTAAAGGATGTGCCTGCCAAACTCACATGATATTCACAAGTTTGCATATCGGACTACCCAAACTAAAGATTATCACTTTATGGATCGACGTCATC
>BQNB010152417.1:2620-15776 GCA_026074375.1 Tanacetum coccineum
AATTTAGAAAATTTAAGTTGATAGGTTTTAATTAGAAAGTTACTAGTTCGGTTCCAACTGGTTCGGTTCCAACTGGTTTGGTTCCAACTGGTTCGGTTCCAACTGGTTCGGTTCCAACTGGTTCGGTTCCAACTAGTTAGATTCCAACTGATTTGGTTCCAACTGGTTCGGTTCCAACTAGTTCTGTTCTAACAAAAAAACTGACTAGTTCGGTTCTCAAAGGAATGACTAGTTTGGCTCCAACTGAATGACTAGTTCGGCTCCAACTAAAGTTGACTAGTTCGGTTCCAACAGAATTTAACTCGTTTGGTTCCTACTTAATCAACTAGTTCGGTTCTAACTGAAGAAACTAGTTCGGTTCTAACTTAAGAAAACTCGTTCGGTTCCAACTGAGATCAACTCGTTCGGTTCCAACTAAAACCAACTCGTTCGGTTCCACTGGTTCGGTTAACTAGTTCGGTTAACTCGTTCGATCTTCTAATTCGGTTCCAACAGACAAGACTAGTTCGGTTGTAACTAAGACGAAACCCAAATTTTCAAAACACAAAAAGACACATTTTTGATTGGTTTTTTGCAAAAAAATCTTGTACAACTAGTGTTACTAACCCTATAGGAACAAGAAAAATGACAACTTTAAGGTTTTTAAGGCGAAAAAATTTTAAATCAAGATTTTGCTCTTTATAAAGGTTTTGAACACAAATCAAAAGACAAACACAAAAACTAAACACACCACTCCATGGCTCTGATACCAATTGTAGAATACCGGTACTCTTTAATGATATTATGCAAGAACTAGAGAGAGAAGTGGGTTAGAAGGTTTCTAGAGAGAGAAAGAAATATTGAATATATGTGTGAAAAATAAGAAGTGAAAACAACCAAACCCACCCTCTCCAAGGCATGGAGAGGGTATATAAACTACATACTTGGCCGTCCATGGGCCTTAACGAACTTTCCATGGGCCTTGGGCCAGACTAGCATACTAAGCTTATCATATGTTAAACTATGGGCTAAGACTATTACAACTTGGAAGTGACCGATACTTTTCTTGTTTCCAACAACCTTTAATTACCTGAATTCAAAATATAAATGAATCAAGTACCGAATTCATATAAAAATGATATAAATCAAGACAATAAATGCAGGAATTTGATAAATAAAAGTATTAAATATTTGATGTTATCAAGTTCCAACCTAGAAGGTATTCAAGACATTATCTATTTACTAAACGAGTACCCGTACATAGCACCGGACATTCCTAGCGGCAGATAATTAACGATATGCGATAATGTGGTAAGTGTTTCATGTAACGTTTGTTGGTTGGCTGTGTTTAATACTTCGGATTATTCAAGACTTAATTACAAGAATTCGTTTATATCTTTTGGACAAAATTTTAATTCATGTATATCTTTTGGGCAAAAGTTTAATCCATAGAAAAGGAGTTTAGTTCGTGTATTGATTGATTTACTATATCTTTTCCTAATTTACATGTTGAGTTTTAACAAATGCACGATTGCCATTTTTTTGGTAAAGAAAATGCGTTTGCCGAGAGTCGAGCCCGGGTCTATTGCTTGGAAGGCAATTATGCTAACTGTTGGACTACAAATGCTTCTTTAACGGTTGCTATTTTTAATGATGGTTGGTTGATTTTTATAAAAAGTGTTATTTTTAAGTTTCCATATATATTTTTAAGTTTTCAACATTGTTGAAAAAATATGAGGTAAATGATTTATAAGTAGTATAGATAGATTGGGATAAACCTCATTATATCTTGATTAATGTTTTAAAATTTGTTAAAATCTTATGAAGTGTGTTATTAACAAGCTAGAGATGAGAACTATAAATGTATTTTGTATGTCCCAATTTAGAACAATTTATTGTTTCTTAAATACTTAGTATTTAGAGAATTGTCTTTACTTACAAAAGTAAGTGGGAGTATCTATAGATCTTGAAGATATTCAAGAACAAAATACATAACCTTTTGAATTCATTTGCTGATGTCATACTAATTAGTCTTATGCATATCTGTTTTTAGTATTTGGATAATGGAACTAAAAGCAGTGGTATTTAAATAATTAATTGACATACATGGTATGATCGTTTTTATTTATACTATTGTGTTCTATATTTGCATGTTTAATCCTTGAATAATTTTATTATTCTAAATATGTACATTGTCGGTTAACAATATGAGAATATTGTTACATTAAGACAAATGTGAGTGTTTGGTTATACATTTTGAATATGTGAATTATTCCCACCAAACTCATATGTTATTCACAAGGGATGCATATTGGACACCCACAACCTTCGAATATTTACTTTTGGATCCTTGTCATGAGTAAGATATTAAAAATGGTTAAATAAGTCATCCTTAGACTTGAGACACAAACAAGTTCTGTATGTGTGGATATCACTTTTTAATTATAAGTCAAACAATATCATGAAAAAGTAGTTATAAAGGCTACTCTTGAAAGTGATGTGAAGCAGCATCCACAACACTTGTAGTAAATAAAGAATTTGTTTCTCCAATTGCCTAATTGCAGTATGATACAATTGGTGCCTCTTCAGAATTAATTAGATGATTGTGTGGCCGCATCCAAAGTGTAATTCAAGATGATTCTTGATTACGTTTGGTAGATCTGAATTAACTTCTATAACGAGAAACTTAATAGTTAAACTATATGAAATGAGTTAGGATCCATATCCATGGTTTAACGGTATCTGTAACAAAGAGATGATAATAGCAAGTAATACATAACTATCATACTGAGATTTTTTCTTGAAACTACAACTTAGGTATTTCTAGTAGTAATAATGGAGTGTTGCTAGACGTTTCCATTGTTGGTGTAAATGTATTGTGCTACTCCAACTCCTAATTGGGAGCTGTTGAAATATGGTAGTCGGATACGCATGTAATACAACTAGAAAGTACGTGAGTCTATCGGGGACACACACGTTAAGACATGAAGAGTACGTTTATTATACATTTAATATGTATACATGTTATATTTATTATTAAATGTTTAATATACTTCACGAAATATTTTTAAATAACCGTTAGTTACCGTTATGATTTTATAACTAACTTAACGAGTATTTAAATATAAACCGAATGGACTAAAATTGACAAAACCCGAACCTTGTGGGTCCCACTTGTTTGGCCGGCCCATATAGCTTCTAGAAGGGTGTTTGGGATCAATTTTGGAGATAAGAGAATATGTGTTATTATTTGATAAGGATTATGAGGAATTCTAGTTTATCTAGAACTAGGGTTTGGTGCTATATAAACACCCATCCCTCTCCCTCATTCATTCACTCGATTCCACAAAAAAATCATATACGACATATACTTTTAATCCCTAAAAACTAAAGTGAATTTCATATCCCCTTTGTTTATTCAATCGGCAGCGCGCTAGTAAGAGTTTTAGAATAGTCAAATCCTACGTATGAATGGAACTATTTGCAAAGTTTACATATTATTACATACGTATGCACATGCATGTATTATATCATGCACATGCAAAGTGGATCTTTCTCTTTTCTTTAGTTTTGTATTCGATGAGCTAAACCCAAAAGGTTTGGTTTGATCGTGTATTATCAAGAACAAAAAACCCTAGTTCGTTTGTGGTGTTTATTCGTGAAGCAATGACTAGCATCGTAGCGTACTTGTTTGACGTGTTATGTGAGCAACCATAGAGGTTGTAATTTAATCACCAAAGGTTTCAAGATCAAGATTTTCGTTTATTGATTTTTTTCATTTTACCTAAATGTTAGTATTACTTACTTTATTTGTGGGTTAATTCTTATTATCAAACTAGATCCATCCACTGCGTACTCGTAATAAATAATTTACTAGTTTTTAAAATCCCAACAATTTTCGTCAACTACTGAAAGATACGAGCTAGTGACAAAATTTATCGTTACTATCAGTCATCAATTAGGTGACCTATTTAATAGGGAAAACAAAGCTATCCACATTGCATGCAAAGTAGTGTGTTCATGAAAGGATCTGAAATAGAAAACTAATAGAGTCAATTAACCCTTGCATATATAAGATAATCACTCAAGCATACATGAAATTTAGATATTGAACGTATATTAGATAATCAGGATACACACAAATACATATTTAAATAATAAGTTTGTGATTAATAACGTACCTTGAATGATTTCCAAATGAAGGCACCTTCCTTTGATGCAAACCATCAATATATGCTACCCTAGCACATTAGCAGATATCGAGTTAAAACTCCTTGCGATGTCTGATGAATATATAAACCTTTGAAAAAAAATTGGCAATATCTTTAACAATGAAGTTAGATATAAAAACATGAATATCGACACAGATAGCATTTCGAAAAAAAAATATGATACCTTGACAAAACATGCAATCTTGATTTTATTTTCCGCTTGAGAGGCATTAGGGCCGTGTTTGAGGGTGTGCAAGGTGGGCGGTCGCTGAGGGCCCCAAAAATTTTAGGGCCTCAAATTTTTTTTAAAATTTAGAGACGACCGCAGCATTAACTTAATTAATGGATTCTAGCAATAAACTAGAATCAAGATAAGAGTACATATATGAATGTTACAAGCAAGTAACCTCAAAACAACTTTCCCTGGTCTATAACTATATATGCTTTTGAAGTTAATAAGAGGTGTTTAATTGTGGATCGTTGTAATTTATCAAATGGGTTATAGATCCGATTTTGGGCCGACTAGATGCAATTTAGACATATGTGATAATTGATATTGACCTTGATTCTATTAGGGGTGCTAGTGTTGGTACCCTGGCCCACCATAAAGTACACATGTTTCATATTTTTTGTACTTTTTGTCTTTCAGTTTACAGTGTAGCGTAGTTTTTTACTCCCTCCGTCCCTAAATAAGTGTCCACTGTTGACTTTTGAAGTCATTCTTTTGCAACTTTGACCTTAATAAATTCTTTTTGTGTTATATAATACTTGATGCAAAATATATGAATAGATTGAGTTTTATATGTATTTTCATTGATATAGTTTTCATTAAGTATTATATAACATAAACAAAATAATTTAAGGTCAAAGTTGATGAAAAAAGACTCTAAAAGTCAAAAGTAGACACTTATTTAGGGACGGAGGGAGTATCAGTTTCTGTTCCGTAATTTTTGACAGTTTCATACTTTTGACCTGTTAAACTTTATAATTTTCGTTCCGCATTCTGCGTTTCACTGTTTTATAATATAAACAAAATTATAAAAATAAAAAAACCAAGGGGGTACAAACGGCTTTTCAAGGGTACAAATAACATGAACCTTCTATTAGTTGTCCACATTGTGTGATGATTGTGTGATGATGACCTCGAAACTGCCCAACACATATTTGTTGATTGTTCTTTTGCTATTATAATATTTGGAATCGAGTTACGGTTTGGTGGGGTGTGGCTAACCGTTCAAGTGACCTTAATAGACCTGATGTGTTGGAGTGATTCAACAACCCTCGACAATCATTCGAAACTTTGTTCGATGTGGTCATTCAAACAATCCTATAAGTTCTTTGAAGATTTAGGAGCCGTATTTTGTTGCGATTTGTAACTGCCTAGAAAGGATCGGATACTATTGTAGAAAATTAGTCCCTAATTAAATTAATTGGATCGGTGTCTCGAGAAACTCTTGTATGCATATTTTGTAATTTATTTTCACCAGCTCCTTAAACTTTTCTTTAGTGTATTAGGCCTTCCAAAAGAAAAACATTCAGCACATGTGATAATGGGTTTTCACTTTTCAGTCATCTTAGGGGGTGTTTTGAATTGCGTTTATAGATTATCTGATTACTATGTTTTCAAAACGCAAATAATCATTGCATAAGTATAATGCATTTTAGGGATGTATCAATTCTGATGTTTTTCCATATATATGAAATTGACCCTAAAAACATGCGTAAAATGTTACAGTTGTTAGCTAATAAGACCTATAGGCCCGACCCACTTGTTTAGGCCCATTTTGTTATTAGGGTTAGGTTAGTTTATTTTCTATATAATGTATGGTAATCTTCTTTGTTTAATGAATCTGATAAATATATTTTCAGTATTCTTTCTTTGATTTCTACATGGTATCAAAAGCTAGGTAGAACATGAAAAAGAAAAGAAAAAAAAGAAGGTTTGGTCGGACGTTGCTTCATCTTGTCGATAGACTGCTACGAAAAGAATAAAGGATATAGAGCTATGAAGAAAAAAAATGTCTTTTGTTCACGGTTGGAAGAGCACGTCCACCCTGGACTGTTTGAATTAATATCTCGGTTCGATGCCGTATTGTTGCCTTTGATTGAATTTATTCATCACGTGATCACACTTGTTTTTTATTCAATTAAGCTTTGAATTAATTAATAAGTCATGGGATAAAGCCGTAGAATACCAACGAACTTTGCCTAATTTATCGATTTGGTACGTGTACTGAAACAATTATCGATTTGATACGTGTACTTACATAAAGTGTTCTCATTTGCACATTTTGATGATGTGTCATACGTGATATGCTGACACGTGGCACATCAATAACGTGACACATCATCAAAATATGCAAACGAGAACACTTTATGTAAGTACACGTACCAAATCGATAATTGTTTCAGTACACATACCAAATCGATAAATTAGGCAAAGTTCGTTGGTATTCTACGGCTTTATCCCATAAGTCAAATACTAGACTGTTTGGTCTTAATTTGGTAATGGGTATAGCAAATGGTTAATGGGTCGGTTGTACTTTAATTATTGAGAATTTGATACTACATCTGTCTCACATTAAGTGTTCAGTTTGACTTTTTTAAGTATTTTTTTTCATCTTTGACTTTAATTATTTTTTTTATGTTATATGATGCTTGATGCAAAATATATGAATTGATAGAGTTTTGAATGTATTTTCATTATATAATTTGCATTAAGTATTATATAACACAAACACAAATATTTACGTTCAAAGTTGATGAAAAAAGAGATCAAAAAGTCAAACTGGACATTTAATATGAGACGGAGGGAGTAACAAATTAGCATGAAGTTAGTGATTGGTTTAAAACTTCACATTTGATGACTACTGTCCGGTCTGATCGTTGATAACTAGTTTTGATTCGAATTTTAGTCAGTTGTTTTATGACTGATTTGTCTTTGGTGAATATTTAATGTGGATTCGATATTTGGTGGGTTAATTGATTTTTGATTAGCTTTTGGAAGTTGATATGTTCGTGTTCGTTACTGTTTTATTCGTCGGCTAATTGAGTTTGTTACGGTTTGGTCAACCATTTATTGGTCTCTTGTATGCCTTAATTTCGTTGGTTGTTTGTTCGTGATATTGGCATTTTAGTTAGTATCGGTATTGAATGGTTTTGGTTGTTCGATATGTTGGTTGGTTTGGTTTGGATTAGTGTTGGTGATGGTGATGTTATAGTCTCAACTAATCCGACTATGTCTTGAGTAGTTATGTGTAGCATCTCGGCATCGACAACATGTTTTGGTTCTTCCCGGTTACGTTTGTTTAGCATTTGATTTCGTTTGTTTGGTTCCGCTTGGTTTCGCATGATTCTGCCTGGTTACACGTCTGCTTTACAGATTGCAGATGTGTTTGGTTGCCTGGTTACACGTCTGCTTTACAGATTGCAGATACTGCTTGATTTCGCATGATTCTGTCTGGTTACAAGCCTGCTTTACAGATTGCAGATGTGTTTTGTTGCCTGGTTACACTTTTGCTTTACAGATTGCAAATATGTTTGGTTCTGGTTACATGTCTTCTTTACAGATTGCAGTTGTGTTTGGTTCTGGATACACGTCTGCTTTACAGATTGCAGATGTGTTTGGTTCTGGTTACACGTGTGCTTTACAGATTGCAAATGTGTTTAGTTTTGGTTACATGTCTGCTTTACAGAATGCAGATATGCACCCACTACAAGAAATAGGAGAACAGGTGATGGAATTTTCCCCAGCGACATTTGTCGCTGGGGAAAGCTCACTAAACGACAAAAATTGATCCTATGTGGCACCAATTCTCGTTGAAAATTTAGACCAAATATTCTGACCTTTTCCCCAGCGACATGTCGCCGGGGATAATGCCGTTATATTTTAGCCAAAATTTTCTACCAAAAACGTGGCGGGATTTTTTCCCGCTTATGTTTCCCCAGCGACGTGTCGCTGGGGATTCATTTGTTTATTAAAAAAAAAATTACTAGTGTTAATTACTAAATGGCGTGACGTGTACACTATTTTCCCCAGCGACATGTCGCTGGGGATTCTTTTGTTTATTAAAAAAACATTATTAGTGTTAATTACGTTTTAGGAGTGACGTGTACACAATTTTCCCCAGCGACATGTCGCTGGGGATTCGTTTTGGGCTTCCAATTTGCGCAATTGGGCTTCTGGTTGGGGCTTTCATATTAAGAAATTGGGCTTCGTTTTTTTTTGGACAGTTACCCCGGCGACATGTCGCCGGGGATACGTTTTGACTTTGCTGACTTTTTATTAAACTTCGTTTTTTTGTTTGTTTCGGTCCGATATTCCGTATATTTTAACAAAATATATATATACGTTTTTAAGGTGATATCGTTATACATAAACACATTTATATCATAAAAGTTTAAACAAAGTCTTCACATACAATAAAAAAAACATACGAATTACATTGCAAATGACAAACTACTCGAAAACATACGAATTACATTGAAAATGACAAACTAGCTACTCCAAATCAAGTTTTTCCATTTCATTGAGAACTTCGTGAAATAGTGCAGCCGAATTAACTGTATGTTGTTCCGGATGTATATGCATTTCCATTGTTGCCTTGAGTACACTTATCTTTCCACGCAAGTGCTTGCAGTTTGAGCACTCTCTATTTCTTGAAGATCCTTGAGAATAGCTTGGAGGCGTTGAAGGTCCTGAAGAATATCTTGGAGGTGTTGAATGTCCTGCACAGTAACTTGGAGTTGTTGAATGTCCTGCAGAGTAACTTGGAGCTCCAGGAGAACTCATCAATTCACAAAGTCGTGTCTCTTTCCATAAAAAAAATCCACATCCAAAATGTTTCGGAGGCTGTTAAATAGTAAAGAAATCAATTCTTTTAACAACTAACCAGAATATTTATATATTACACAAATAAAAAACATGTGATTATTCACCTTTGATTTTGGACAAGATAGTATAGTTTACCGTAACTCTCAGGTTTATACGATTGTCGGAGAACTACATCTCCTTCTGCACACCTACACGCAAAAGCTTCATGTGGCACCATGTAAACCATCTTTTTGTGGTTGTGATGTTAAGAGTGTGTGATATATTTGTGGTTATGATAGTATCTGCTTTTATGGTATAAAAGATTATTTGGCGGGAGTATTTGGAAGGAGTATTTGGCGGGGGTATTTGGCGGGAGTATTTGGCAGGAATCTAATGAACACACCTTAACATATCGACTCGTCCGTTGAACGTCTAATGTATAACCATAACATATCGACTCGTCCGTTGAACGTCTAATGTATAACCATAACATATCGACTCGTCCGTTGAATGTCTAATGTATAACCATACCATATCGACTCGTCCGTTGAACGTCTAATGTATAACCCTAACATCTCGACTCGTCCGTTGAACGTCTAATGTATAACCATACCATATCGACTCGTCCGTTGAACGTCTAATGTACAACCATACCATATCGACTCGTCCGTTGAACGTCTAATGTATAACCATAACATATCGACTCGTCCGTTGAACGTCTAATGTATAACCATACCATATCGACTCGTCCGTTGAACGTCTAATGTATAACCATAACATATCGACTCGTCCGTTGAACGTCAAATGTATAACCATAACATATCGACTCGTCCGTTGAACGTCTAATGTATAACCATAACATATCGACTCGTCCGTTGAACGTCTAATGTATAACCATACCATATCGACTCATACGTTGAACCTCTAATGTATAACCCTAACATCTCGACTCGTCCGTTGAACGTCTAATGTATAACCATACCATATCGACTCATACGTTGAACCTCTAATGTACAACCATAACATATCGACTCGTCCGTTGAACGTCTAATGTATAACCATAACATATCGACTCGTCCGTTGAACGTCTAATGTATAACCATACCATATCGACTCATACGTTGAACCTCTAATGTACAACCATAACATATCGACTCGTCCGTTGAACGTCTAATGTATAACCATAACATATCGACTCGTCCGTTGAACGTCTAATGTATAACCATAACATATCGACTCGTCCGTTGAACTTCTAATGTATAACCATACCATATCGACTCGTCCGTTGAACGTCTAATGTACAACCATACCATATCGACTCGTCCGTTGAACGTCTAACGTATAACCCTAACATCTCGATTCATCCGTTGAACGTCTAATGTATAACCATACCATATCGACTCTTCCGTTGAACGTCTAATTATACCTAACATATCGACTTGTCCGTTGAACGTCGTATGTAAAAACCCTAACATCTCGAATCATCGTTGAACGTCTAATGTAAAACATAACTATCTAACATACGTTGAACGTCTAATGTACCACCATAACCATAAACGACTCGTCCGTTGAACGTCGAACGAAACCATAACCAAATCGACTCTTCGTTGAACGTCTAATGTATAACCATAACATATCGACTCGTCCGTTGAACGTCTAATGTATAACCATAACATATCGACTCGTCCTTTGAACGTCTAATGTATAACCATAACATATCGACTCGTCCGTTGAACGTCTAATGTATAACCATACCATATCGACTCATACGTTGAACGTCTAATGTATAACCATAACATATCGACTCGTCCGTTGAACGTCTAATGTATAACCATAACATATCGACTCGTCCGTTGAACGTCTAATGTATAACCATACCATATCGACTCGTCCGTTGAACGTCTAATGTATAACCCTAACATCTCGACTCATCCGTTGAACGTCTAATGTATAACCATAACATATCGACTCTTCCGTTGAACGTCTAATGTATAACCATACCATATCGACTCGTCCGTTGAACGTCTAACGTATAACCCTAACATCTCGACTCATCCGTTGAACGTCTAATGTATAACCATACCATATCGACTCTTCCGTTGAACGTCTAATGTATAACCCTAACATATCGACTCGTCCGTTGAACGTCTAATGTATAACCATACCATATCGACTCTTCCGTTGAACGTCTAATGTATAACCCTAACATATCGACTCGTCCGTTGAACGTCGAATGTATAACCCTAACATCTCGACTCATCCGTTGAACGTCTAATGTATAACCATAACATATCGACTCTTCCGTTGAACGTCTAATGTATAACCATACCATATCGACTCGTCCGTTGAACGTCTAATGTACAACCATACCATATCGACTCGTCCGTTGAACGTCTAACGTATAACCCTAACATCTCGACTCATCCGTTGAACGTCTAATGTATAACCATACCATATCGACTCTTCCGTTGAACGTCTAATGTATAACCCTAACATATCGACTCGTCCGTTGAACGTCTAATGTATAACCATACCATATCGACTCTTCCGTTGAACGTCTAATGTATAACCCTAACATATCGACTCGTCCGTTGAACGTCGAATGTATAACCCTAACATCTCGACTCATCCGTTGAACGTCTAATGTATAACCTTAACATATCGACTCATACGTTGAACGTCTAATGTACAACCATACCATATCGACTCGTCCGTTGAACGTCTAATGTACAAAAAAAACAAGTTATTATATCGACTCATACGTTGAACCTCTAATGTATAACCCTAACATCTCGACTCGTCCGTTGAACGTCTAATGTACAACCATATCATATCGACTCGTCCGTTGAACGTCTAATGTATAACCACACTTTAATGAATTATCAAGAAATAATGTAGCAACCCGACTAATATAGTTACTATCTTGTGTTTTTGTCACTACATAGGATGAGATGAAAAGGCTTGAGGCTACGGGTGAGTACACGGAGGATGAGATCAATGCGTTGGCAAGAGGGGGTAAGCTTCGTGGAAAACGCCTGTTGTGCAGGCTGTATTAAAAAAAATGCAGACTTTTCCCCAGCGACTTGTCGCTGGGGAAACTCGAAATTATTTTTTTTTAAAATTTGTCCCCAGCGACTTGTCACTGGGGAAACTCGAAATTAATTTTTTTTTTAAATGTATCCCCAGCGACTTGTCGCTGGGGAAACTTAAAACTAATTTTTTTTTAAAGTATCCCCAGCGACTTGTTGCTAGGGAAACTTTGGTCTAAATATTTTTTAGAAGTATCCCCAGCGACATGTCGCTGGGGAAAATAGTTCTTTAAATATTTTAAACACTTTCCCCAGCGACATGTCGCTGGGGATACTCCATAATTAAGTTAAGTCTTAATTAAACCCAAAGAATCCCCAGCGACATGTCGCTGGGGAAAGGTTTGCCACCGTGGCACAAATTGCTTGACTGAAAAACGTGTGGGACTCACGTCTTCGCTGAGGATTATCGCTGGGGATTGTATCCCTGACGAGTATTCCCCAGCGACATGTCGTTGGGGATAGGTTTCCCCAGCGACATGTCGCTGGGGAAAATCTCGAAATGTTGCTGGGGAAAACCCCGATTGTTGTAGTGGTATCGGATTTGGTATGAGGTAGAATGACAATGGATATGAAAAAGTGTATGATTACGATTGTTTATGTTTGGATGACAAAATATGGTATGAAAAAAGTGTATAGATATTTGAATTTTGTAGTGGAAAAGAGATGAGCCCACGGAATGGATTTCATAGACACCAAAATGGTGGGTAATAAGTCTATGGCTATGATATACCCATTTAATTCTTTGGCCCACTAAACAAACATCTTTAATCACTATGAAACACATAACCTCATTCCCATATACCCATACAAAACGCACCTTAAAATTTTATACTTAAACCTTTTATAACAAAATTATTGCATTCGCTTCAACTAGCTTGCAAGAAAAAGAAAAAAAGGTTCATTTCGCTCTCCCTATTCTTTCGAGTATTTTTATGTTTATATGAAACCAGCAGGGTACCTGCGTGATGCGACAGCGGGTACTCTGCGATTAACCCGAAAAACGAAAAGAAAATGATCCTGATCAAGTCTGGTTCACTCATTTTTATAGGTTTTGGCCGGTTATC
>BQNB010152418.1:0-15776 GCA_026074375.1 Tanacetum coccineum
TTCATCGGCCCACAAAAAAAGATATCGAACCGTCCCAAAAAAAGAAAATATTCGGGAAAAAATTAACCCGTCTCAACGCAAATAAAATTTTCCCGAATCGTACAAAAAAAGGAAATATCCGGGAAAAAAATTAGCCAAAAAAAAACCCAAAAATAGCCTAAAATCTGGCCCAAAATAACAAAAATAAATAGAAAACGGACCCTCACCTTTTAACTATTTACGATTTTCTTACACAAAAATTCCCGTAAAAAAATTTACAAAAACGTCCCAAAAAAAGAAAATATTCGGGAAAAAATTAGCCCGTCCCAACGCAATTTTTTTTCCCGGAATCATACAAAAAAAGAAAATATTAAAAATTAGCCTCGCCATAACGCATCGCCCAAAAAAAACCCCCCGAAACGTTAAAAAAAATTATTCGGGAAAAAATTAGCCCCGCCCAACGCGCGGGTTCTTTTGCTTATTTGTTACATGGATGGAAACCTTGTGTTTTTAACTAAGGATTTATTATGTATATATTATATTGTGTATGAGACTGGTTGTTACTATTGCACAAGAGCAAGATAAGGTGACAACAACAGTATCTAATTGAGAGTGATTTAGATGACTGTTAAAACAAATGTTTACGAATTATATAAGGCATAGTGTTGTTTGTGCAAAACTAATGCCAGAGGATAATAAATCTTAGTCAAAGTAGGATTTTATCATTTATGATAAATCTGTTAAACTAGATACGCTCAGTTAAGAGCATTGTTGCATTATACATTAAAGAATGAGGATACTTTACATTTTAAGAAATTATAAAGATGACTGTCTGAGATAAGTATGTTGGTGACTTCAAATACCCCATTAAAGGAACTGTCACATTTCCATACTATGACGCTTGTAATAGTATGCAAATATACATATGACACTCATCATGCTATTCAAATCCTTCACAATTTGTGAACTTGAAACAAGTATTTATAAAGTTTACTCAGATGACTATTTAGCTTTCTTGAAAAGAAAGAGTTGAGAATGTTGGAAACATTGGATTTCAACTTACTAATTAGTCTCATGCATATCTGTTTTTAGTATTTGGTTAATGAAACTTAAAGCAGTTGTATTTAAATAATGAATTGACATACTTGGTATGATCGTTTTCATTTATACTACTGTGTTCTATATTTGCATGTTTAATCCTTGAATGATTTTATCATTCTAAATATGTCCATTGTCGGTTAACAACATGGGAATATTGTTACATAAGACAAATGTGAGTGTTGGTTATATTCTCTGAATATATGGATGGTTCCCACCAAACTTATATGTTATTCACAAGGGTTGCATATTGGACACCTCAACTTTCATACATCTACTTTTGGATCATTGTCATGTGTAAGATATTGAAAATGGTTAAATAATTCATCATTAGACTTGAGATGCAAGCAAGTTCTGCATGTGTGAATATCACTTTTTAATTATAAGTCAAACGCTAACCTGGTAATGGTAGTTATAAAGGCTATTCTTGGAAGTGATGTGAAGCAGCATCCACAACACTTGTAGTCAATAAAAAATTTGTTCCTCCAATTGATTAATTGCAGAATGATACCATGGCGCCTCTATAGAATTAATCAGATAATTGCATGGCCGTGCCCAAAGGGTAATTCAAGATGATTCTTGATTACATTTGGTATATCTGAATTAAATTTAATAATGAGAATCTAAATTGTTAAACTATATGGAATGAGTTAGGATCCATATACATGGTTTAATGGTATCTGTAACAAAGGGATGATATTAGCAAGTAATACATAACCATTATACTAAGAATGTTCTTGGAACTTCATCTCAGGTATTTCTAGTTTTAATAACAAATGGAGTGTTGCTAGACCTTTCCATTGTTAGTATAAACGCAGTCCGCTACTCCAACTCCTAAGTGGGAGCTGTTGGAATATGGTAGTTGGATCCGCATGTTATACGACTAGAAGTACGCGAGCCTATTAGGGGCACACACGTTAAGACAAATAGAACACGTTTATTTTTAGTATACTTCACGAAATGTATTTTAAATAACATTAGTTCGTTACCTTTTATAACTAACTTGTGCATTTAAATACATCAAACCGTAGGGACTAAATTGACAAAACCTAAATCATAAGGGGCCTAAGGGGGGCTGACCATATGTGTTTAGGAGAGAGGTGTTTGATTCAATTTATGAAAAGAGGTGGAGATTGAGTGGTGAGCAAGGAATGGAGGTTTCCTAGTTCCACTAGGACTAGGGTTGGGTGCCTATATAAACACCCACACCCTAGCTCATTCCTCATTCATTCTAAACCCTAAAATCATACAACTAAGTTTCGGTGCTCTCCTTTTCCTCCCAACCGATTTAGATAAAACCCTAAAAGGGTTTTCTGATTTTCGGTTCTACTTTTCCTTCCTTGTTTGATTTTCGGTAAACCCTGAAAGGGTTTCTGGTGTGATTTGGTATCCCACAAGTTCTATTAGATTACAGTAGGATCAAAGAGATTCGGTTTACTAGTTCTCCAAGAGTAACGACGATTTGAAACCTCAAAGGTTTCATTTTTCTTGGTATTCGGTTGAACCGAATTCGGTAAAAAACCCTAACTAGGGTTTGGTGATTTTCGGTTCAAATATAACAAAGGTTGTTTGTGATTTTCGATTCAAGAAAAGTGCAACACTCGGTGTTCGTGAGACGTGAAGTAAAGACTAGCATTTTGGCGTATTCGTTGGACGTGTTGTGTGAGCAAGTGACAACTTAGTCACTAAGTTTCAAGGTTAGAGATTCTCGTTGTTTGCTTTAAGTCATTCAACTAAAAGGTTAGTGTTTTTTTTCATTATACGTGTGTTAATCGTAGACGTCAAACTAGATCTATCCGCTGCGTACTTGTAGTAAATATGGTTAACTAGTTCTTAAATCCCAACATGAACATTACAATCTACATATGTACACTTACCTTGCACTTATCAAGTTAACTACATTTTTGGTCCTTGTGGTTTACCGGGTATAACGGTTCTGGTCCAATAGTTTAAAATGTAACGGATCAAGTCCGTTTTTTGTCGACCCATAACACCGTTGGTCCATTTGTCGTTGACTGTTAGTTTGACTCGTTAAAAAGTTCTAAAATGACTAAAATGCCCTTAAATAATGATGTGCAATAACTAAAATGCCTTTTTCCTTTATTATTATTATTATTATTATTATTATTATTATTATTATTATTATTATTATTATATCATTATTATCATCATTATTAAAACACAACCATTATCCTCATCTATCCACTTTTTTAATAAAACACAACCACCACTCATCATCCATTCACCTTTTTACTAAAACCTCACTTTTTTTTCCTCATCTATACAATTTTTTTCTAAAACAAAACCTGACTTTTTCATCAACACAATATCTTTAATCTTTTTCACATACCACAACCACCACAAAACCATCAATCATCATTTTTCATATTATAGTAAGAATCAAAACAAACCACACAAAAAGATTATAAAATACTCAAACTCGTCTTCATTTTTAATCTTCAAAATTACAACTTCATTCCGTCACTACTTCATTCTGTCATTACTTCATCTATTCCATTACGATGTTTATTTCATTTCGTCACTACTTCATTCCGTCATACCAAACAGACCCTTACACTGTGTTCTCGAGTTTGAGTTAATGAAGAAAAGGAAAGAAAGTGTAAAGAAATACATCTAATTTGTGTTCTTGACTATTACTTAGAAGGAACAGAAAATGAAAAGGAATGAAAAAGTAGTGTAATTTGGTTGATTTTGAAAGGAAAGTATTTCCTCTCAAATTTGGGCTGAAAATATTTTTTTCCTTTTACGTTCCTTTACTTTATTAAAAAAACTTAAGAACACAGTGAAAAAGTAGTATAAACGGATGTGTTTTTATTTGACTCAGATGTATGCGGTCTCATCGGATTAATCCCGAGACCTTTTTGAACCATTCGTTTGCCACCTTTAAATGTACACACCTAATGAGATTTGAACCCTTACCACTAAAAACCTTACGACTAAGTCATTTGATGATAATTATAATCAAATCTTGGTATTGAATGTTATTGGAGTATATGTAGCTAAGAAAAGTTCGGCAAACTTCGATGCACATGTCAGGGATGGTTATGGCGGACATATCTTTTTCTTTGAGGTCGTGGGTGAACATGCTATCAAAGACTGGTGAGCTGGCTGCAAGAACTGCCCGGTGTGCCCCGATGCTTCCATTAGAAGCCGAGATAATGATATCAGTGTGGATACTTTCTGACAGCATTCTGCCAAGGACAGAAGTCGCTGATACATTCTTTATACATCTTTCACTCCACACGGAACGAGGTTCTCCCCCCTGCTCGTACCAAAAACAAATATTAACCGGCATCAGCACCAAGAGTTTTCATTAGAAAATAATCTTCCTATACCAGTGGGATAGGCAGTATGCATCATCATCCGTAAAAACGGTAAGAGCTATAAAACCAAAGATTTGTTTTGTTTAATGATATGCTACAAGAAGTAAAGAACTAAGGAAATAAAATAGAATAGAATAATTATGCTTGAATCCGGTTGGCCATGTTCCATTGGTCAGATTACACTTGGTCAAATCGTCCCTTGTCAATGGACGTATGAATCTGGAACTGAATGCTGACTTCCCATTTGAGTTTTGACTTTAAATTTTTTAACACCTTGAATGTATAAACAATACCAATCGACCTTTAAAACCGAAATTCAAGCTTGTTTTTCATATCCAACAAACATTGATTAATATGGTTTGCAAGTTTGGTAGCATGCAACTTTACCAAACTACTAAAGGTCTTAACCGTATCGGTGCATTATATTAATCCATGCTCTTAGTATAAATCCTAGACTTGAATGTTGAATGACTTCTAGTAATGACTTACATTTAGAGATGCAGTCTTGACATCAAAAAACTCCACATCGACTATAAATCTTTTTGTCCATGGAACCGTTTGCGCACAACGAACACCCTTTGTCTTTTCCAAAAGCTTATCCCTAAATTCTGCATTGAGATAATAGAGAAGACATAAAGACATTAAGCTACTAATGTCGCTACACCGATGTCTTGCATTAGGATCAAGGACACCAGAAAAGACCCCTCCTTTGAGCGTGGAAAGTGAAATTAATTGTGTTTCCAACTTCCAAGTGAGCTAAGCAAAACAATTACGCTTACCTCCATAAAGCAAAGTCTGGCGACCTTCCACCAAGGAGACTACACGCATGTTGAAGGAAGCAATAAGCAGCATTTCTCCATGATACTCCGGTTTGAGTAAAAAACAAAATGAATCGCTGGAGAAACCCCGCTATCCTCTTTTCCAACGGTTTTTTTAAATCCTTGAATTTACCAAAATGAAAATAAAAAAGCCATAAAATACCACTTAGGGGGTGTTTGGGATTGCTTATTTAAGAGGCTTAATGCTTAAATGTATTTCGAAACGAGAGATATTCAGGCTTCTTACGGGTAGTGTGGTAAGGAGGTGTTTGACGTTAGTTATTTGAGTGCTAGTTAGCTCATAGCATATCAGAAAGAATTAAGCCCATTGTTGTATTTGGATAAGTTTAAGTATTTAGAGGGTGGCTCATTTTAATGGGCTTCAGCTAAATTTAGTTTTTTGGTTATCTTACAGCACAAGCTTATCCAAGCACATTAGTGTCAACTGACTATCGAAAGCTAATCCAAACACTCAATGAGAACTTATAACCTAGTTCATTATAAGTCATAAGCTAGCTAATACAAACAAAGTAAGCTTATCTTAAAGAGCTTGTGATTTTTTCTATTTTTGTTTTTATTTTTATTTATTTTTGGTTAAAAAAAGCTAATCACCTTAATCCCTTCTCATAAGCCTTTATTTTACCAAAAGACTCCCTAATTATAAGATGAGATAATGGTCTGAATAGGCACTTATTTTTTAGTCCATATCAAACTATTTTATCTTATTGAATTTATTATATACGGAAGTACTTTCATATTTTTTTTTCCTATTAACTACTCAAAGGTGGCCTAGGGCTTGTGGCTATCACTCTAATATGTGTGAGGGCTCAAGCTCAATTCATGCTAGGTGCAAACAACTCACGCTAGCCTCCTGAAAAAGGTGGGCTTTCCCTGGTTTGAGTCTGTGTGGCGGTGGGTTCAAACCGCGTAAATTAGTCGGCCAAAAAGGTCGGAAACCATGGTTAAAAAAAAAAACTTATCTTATTGTGCATATGCTTATATTCGATACATTTAAATTGATAATCATTTGCAAATATAGCAAACTCTACTACTCTACCCGTAACCATGCGCGCAATTAGGAAAATGAAAAGTTAAAAAGAAAGAAAAAGATATATATATATATATTATATATATATTATATATTATATTATTTTTGTATTACAGTCTCAAGCCTTCCGTTCTTGAAAGACTGGGATTTGAGATTAGATGAACAACTGAAATCATCGACACGCCATTGAGCAAGACGGGAAGTTGTATCGACACGGTTACTACGAGAGTTGTTAATTTTACTCATTCCATCTAAAGTCCATGAATATGTGGGGTATGCCATGATCGGTATGCTGATAACGATGTGTTGATGTGATGGATCTGATGTCGTGTGTGTATATAAGATGAAGACGTAGCCGTTCAAAAACACATGCCTAAAATAAAATATACATGTCTAAATCAATATTCTCCAAATTCTTACGAATCACTTTTTAAATTCAACCAATCAAATTATTAGGTACATTTATAGGCATGATTAGTAGGCACAACAATCATTTTTCTATAAAAATAACTCACTAGTCGTGTTCTCGTCTTTCACATTCACTAAATACTTTGACCTCGTGGCGCTGACGGGTGGACCCAAGAAGACTTTGTCTTTTGTATGGGGAACGAGTTTTTTCCAATCCGCTCCGTCGCCGTGGTGTTTGTGTAGTTGTGTATTTTATGCGACGTCAATAGATTTTGTTAAGCATAACTTAAATGTACATATTTTATGTCTTTGCATTTTCAATTTCACAAAAGGCCCTAATCAGTGATAAGGTGGAATAAAATTGGACGCGGCGAAAAACAATATGCACCAAATTACTCGTCTTGACATTCTTTTCGATTCACTTATTCCTTGGATTAGAACGTCATATCTATCAATGATCTTGGCTTTTTTTTTTGGAACTGAATATGACAAAAATAAATCTCATGTATACGGTTATATATTTCAGTAGCAGTAGGTGTAATTCTATCATTATAAGGACCTATAACAAAAATAATGTATTATATCTATAAACAATTTATAAGAGGTAGAAACCATATGTGATAGAAACTCCACACACAACTAGTTTTCACCTCTGATGAGTTGTTTGTAGACTACATATTTTTTTTGTGAGTAAACTACACTGTTGGTCCTTGTGGTTTGCGTTCCCGACAGCGTCCATAGTCCCTTGATCAAAAAAGTTGCCCATCGTCCTTAAGTGGGTTAGCGTTTTCCGCGTTTTAGTCCCTTAAGGGTACACCATCGACCGCAAACGTTTTCCGCCGTTTAGTCCCTATAGGGAACGCGGAAAACGTTTACACTTAAGGACGGATGGTGAAACTTTTTTGGTCAACGGGACCATGGGCCGCTGGGTCAACGCAACCACAAGGACCAACGGTGTAGTTTACTCTTTTTTTGTTATTGGTTCTTCTATTGAAGGATGTAAAGCGGCTGATTGTGCTACAAATTACGTTAGCGCGTCGAGAAAATATAAGTTGAGAGTTGTCTCTATAACAACATGTTACAACAAAAGGCAGTACTTACACTCTTTTAAACTTAATTATAACAGACTGTAATATACTAAAAGACATAAATTGATAAGACCGATATTTCTTTGAGGAAATGTGATAAGTAAAAAACGGCTTGGAGCGGGTCCTCTCACACTCAGGGCTAATGGATAGCAAACATCAGTCGGCTCCCCTCACACAACCAACACTTTGTAATCTCTTTTTTTAAGGCTAAGAACTAGGGGTGTGCACGGTTCGGTTTGGGTCGGTTTTTGGCTAAAACCGAAAACGAACCGAAATATTCGGTTTTTATAAAACCAAAAACCTAGAGAATAGAATACTATCTCATCACCCACGCTCGGGTTTTTGACGGTTCGGTTTTTTTTCGGTTTCTCGGTTTTTCCGGTTCGGTTTTTTCGGTTTCAAACCGTTTAAATTTGGTTTTTGCTAATTTATATTAATAAACTTGTTTTACGTAAAAAATTGGTAAATTTTTTTTAATTTTTTTGTCAATATAAGCCTAATAATGTTTACACACGGTTTTTACAATTATACACATATAAATGAGAGACACACATGCATGTGAAAATACACATAGTATGATCATTGTCATTGTAACGATATTGTCAGTAAACACGAACACAAACATATATATAAACATTAAGATAATATATATTATAATAATTTCATCCATAAAATAAATATAAATTTAAAATTTTTAGTTATCATTTATTTATTTATATTATATTAATTATATATTATTATAAAACTGGTTTGGTTCGGTTTTTAAGGTTCGGTTTTTGAACAAAAATCGAAACCGAACCGAATTTTTCGGTTTTGAAAAATTAAAAACCGAACCATCGGTTTCTAGTTTCGGTCGGTTTTTTCGGTTCGGTTTTTTCGGTTTTCGGTTCGGTTTTGGTTTTTTCGGTTTCTTCTGCTCACCCCTACTAAGAACTGAGGCTCGGATTTGCATCAAAGGAAACGGAATTGCAGAAAAATAATCATCATCGCCAACTAACAAATCAGGTTTGTCAAAGGAGCCAGCTAATGGGTTATTTGCATCATACATATATGTCAACAGATTCCAACAATGCAACCATGTTATACGCTGAATAAGGGCGTCAATGGAGAAAAAATAGGTTCGTTCGCCACGGCTGCAAACCTAATGGGTTGCCTCGCCAAGATACGAAGAATCACAATTTTCCTAGATCAACACATACATTTTAAATACTAATTTGTACCACCTGCTTTCCAACGACCACACATAAATGCCAACGGATTAAGGCGAATAGTCTGTTTTTAGGATAAAACTTATCACAAGCAGGGTCGCAAACATAGAATGCGAATTTCAACTCGGTATCATGTCCCTTGAGGGAATGAACAGTACCTGAACTCGTGTTATTTTGTTAACCCACTATAATCTCACTTTTTTTTTTTCCACTCTCGTACTGGGATTTGCATGATGGTAATCTCTACCGAGCTTCATTTTACGTATACAAATGCGTGAAAGCACAGAACAAGCGCTATGGTTACAATCACAATCCTGGTGTGGCTGCCTTACCAAGATTGTGCAGCAACAGCTTTTCAAAGGTCGTCAAATGCTCATGCAAGCATTTGTTGAAAACAAAACAGATGCCAAGGCCAACCGGATTGCACGCATATATCCAATCTATATGTTCTACACAAAGACTCTTAAATGTATGTACAAAAAAGAAATAGTTGAACCGTGGAATTAAAAATGAGGCTTAGATATGCAAAAAGTGGAACAACATGAAGCACCTGGCATGGCTGCAACCACATTTATGATGTGCTTGCTTTTTTTTTTTTTTTTATTTTTTCCCTGACATGATTCGGGCGTAAGTAAACTATGTTATGAAAAACATAAATGCAGAAAATGATCATCATCGCCTTACTGATTTTCAAATTGCAAATCAACTGGTACGTCAAATCATAATAGTGTAAGATAATTGTTACACATGCTGTTTTATAAAGACAGAGTTATAGTAATCAAACTGATTACTTATTTGAATCAAAGAAAGCTGGTTGTCCTGAATTAGTTGCACCTGGCATTGTTGCAACCATATTTCGGGTGTGACTGCCCTGCCAAGATCAGGGTGTCAGTAAACAATCTTCCGATCATAAAAACCGTTCTGCAATATCTGTTGAAAGAATTGGCGATGAGGATCTTATTATACAACCAAACTATCCCCATAATGCTTTGGCCCGGTCCTTTCTCGTGTTATGTTGCTAATACTTGCCCATTGGAAAACATTCACCATACTCATTCACCACTCACTTACCTTTTCCTGATTCCATTCTTAATACGACAGATTAAACATACCGTTCCAAGTCACTTTTAACTCAGACATGGCTGCAACCCACAACCTCAAGGTTAGATGCCTCGTCATGAACATCCATCGGTAAACAACAGTTCCAAAGAGCTGTACACAATCAAATACCACATTTTGCTATTGGAACCACCAATCAAACAATGGGGCCCGTCCATGCATTTTGAAAATTGATAAATAATGACAATAGTACCTTTTTTGATGTTAAAGAAGGAGGGATAAATATTGATACCTGCAAGGAGAAGTTTGGCCACAAATAAGGTCACGTAAAGACTTCTACCTAAGCCTATTTGTGGCCAAAATTATACTTGCAAGCATCATAGAAAACCTCTCACGAGTTCAATCTTAATCGATCGAACAAGTCATGTAAATATCTCTTTCTTTTGTAAGTGTTTTCTTAAATACATATAAGGTTCATATTTGAGAGAGTAGAATATGAAAGAAAATACCAACCATGGCTGCAGTTCTGATTCAAATCATTGGCCAAGATACCGATATCAGCAAATCATGGCATCGAGACATTCAAGTGCATACAATTATCATCATTTTCGTAACCAGATAGATTATTTTCCTTGCATGTTCTCATTTCAAGGACTTTGTATAGGGTCAATAGAAAGGGAAAATTCTTTAGGCTCTGCAATGTAAGTTTTGGACTGGAAATAAGATCAGGCAAAAGGCTTCTACCAAAATCTTGTTTTGGCCAAGCTTCACCTAGCAAGCATCATAGAACACCCTTCCATCAGTCCAATATTAACTGACACCAAACACCCATTGTGGTTGCAGACAGCAGACACGTCCGCCATGATCTCCAAAGATCATTTCCGCATTCAAGCAATTTCAATACAACAATATAACCACCAACGATATGAGAAATGAAAGTGAAAAAAAGCGGTAACTATTAATAATTTATAAATATTCATCTTGAGCAACGAAGACAATTTTAAATGGCAAGTTGCAAACCCCAAAAAACAAAGCCAAAAGGTGCTCGTAACAACACAAATCAATAGCCCTTGAAAAGGATCGAAAACACCTTTTCGGGGGGGTCTTGGTTGATCAAAGAACAAAAGATGAGACATTATGATTTTAGTGAGAGAAAGTAGAGAGAGGGTGGAAGAACACAACAAAGGAACTATTAGATTTAGAAAGAGAATGGAGAAAATACAAAGTGAATTTTCACCACCCTCATGGAGAGCCTGTGGGAATGTGGGGTATTTATACTAAGAACAAAACTAAACTATTCCTAGTTTACATAATGACCCCTGCGTGACACGCAGTGTCCAAGACTAGTCCAATTCACGTGTAAGACGCTAGCTTCACTAAAAAGTGAGGCTAACAATCTCCCTTCAAGATGGCGTCACGCTGTGGAATTGGTTTCAATGTTAATTCAAGCAAATAAAGAAAAATGATAAGAATGTTAGTCCAGTATTCCTTGAGAATATCTTCGACGATCTACTTGAATACTCCAGCTTTATTTCTTCAGCTCGTAGACGAACATACTGCTGAAATCTTCAGCTCCCTCCCAAACAAATACCCCTGAGACTAATAAGAATTAATACACCGTTCTTGAGGGAAGAATGATATCATCAACATCATCTCACTTAGGAAGCATTCCAGTTTGATTTGAATTCAGCCCAAAGTACACATTTTATCCCTTTACCAAAGTCAAAACCGTAGCACCAAAATCAATTAAGACCCGAAAATGCACTTTTCTCCCTCCAGGAAAGTGCAGATATGAATTGCTACACCAAAGTCAATTAAGTCCCGAGTGTACGCAATTTATCCCTCTATGTAGTCTAAATGGTAACATCAAAGTCAACTAAGTCCCGGATGTACCCATTTAAATTGTTTCACCAAAGTCAACTAAGTCCCGAGTGAAAGCAATTTATCCCGCTGCGTAGTCGAAACTGTAACATCAAAACGGTAACATAAAAAATCAACTAAGTACCGGATGTATACATTTCTCCCTCCATGATGATAACCAATTGAGGAATTATCCTACATATGTGTCCATCTTATGCCAACTGGAACTGCTTACTTAGCATCATAACCCGTGATTGCATAAGCAATAGTCTGTGAGAAGATGTCGGTACTCTCTTTACAAATCTCTCTTGATCAACCTGATCTAAATCCCCTTATCTATTCTGTAGGCTAATACTGATGACCACTGATGGAGACAACCCGATGAAACAAACCCGAGAATGAAGCAAAATCCCCGACTTGTGACTTAATCTTGTACTATCCGTGTGACAAAGGAACGGTGCAGAGGCAAATCTCTGAGTACCATATACTCACCCAAAAGTATACAAAAAATACATCACCTCTTGAAATCTCCTCAACTACGTGAGACACTGAGTACTACAATGTAACTCCTTAAAGTGATAGCTACTTTGTGGGTATAGAGAGAAAGAATCACAAAAGCAACTAGATATTCAAGTCTTCATCACAAACCGTATATGCCTGAACAAGTCATCTTCGTTGTGGAGAAAGAAAGAATCAAAGACGAAATAAGTACACGCCCCGTGAAAGCCTACTTCACTCCCAAATATGCAACATCGTACAAAGTCTTCGTAGTCATTAAAGTTCAATACTAGCCGTTATGAATAAAGGTGAATTTTGATAAGGATCGTTATGGCTTGTAATCAAATGTCAGATTGCAACCCGTTCTTCAGATAAAAGGAAAATGTACGTGTCAGTGCATTTATCCTTAACAACGAAAAGAGAAATCTTTTCGGTCTTGAGCTACTTTTGAAACATTCAATGTTTGTTAGCTCAAGTCAATGGCTTATGTACACTTCAGTGCATAACCCGAGCTTCAGATAAAAGGGGAGCGTACGCTTCAGTGCGCTTTACCTTAAAAGGAAAAGAAATCTTCTTGTTTTCACTTCAGTAGATATGATAGTCATGACGTCAATAATAGAGTTGGGAAGTCTATTCGGTCATTTGTTCGACGAATAATTCAAATGGAGAAAATCAAGTTGTTTCAAAGTCTTTCGCTGTTACTACTGCTGATGCATCCGATAAACGTCAACAACAACAAGATTCAACTTCATCTACTTCAACTCTAGCAACAACTATCACTGCTGATGGAACTTTAATATTGTAATATTTATCGATATTTTCCTTTATTTTTGATTTCTAAATTTTCATCAGAAAAAAACAAAATATATAATTATAAAACCTATAAAGCAAATATAAAATCAAAAAAATTTCAAAATTAAAAAATAATCTTCTCCGACATGTCTCTCGACAATCAATAACATTTGCGCACCTAAAAATGTTGATTAATATTAACACGGGTGAATAAATGAAGTTCGAGCGAGAGTTTCAAATGCTTTCAAAACATGTCCTTTCACTTTTTCTTTACGACTTCTAAGTAAATGTCATATGTAGAACTCGGTCTAAAGAAAGGAAACTGTTCATTTATGTACATTTTTCCTACACAACGGGAGTTCATATCTTCTCGGTCTTGGTCCAAAGTCAATTTAAACATTCAATGTTTGTTTGATGCTCAAGAGAAGTACTAAGGAAAATGATGGTAAATAAGATATATCTCACATATTTTCCTGTTGAGCACAATTTTTCAAGATATTTTCAAAAAGAAAATTTTTTATAATTCTTTTTCCATTCTAAATTCGTGTGACTCAACCGACTCCACTCTAAGTTTTCACTCTATTCTATAATTGAGGGGGAGTATAATAATATGATTCATTCTGCATGCTCTCCTGTTCTCCCAAGACTTAGTTAGGCTCATGTGAATTCGGTCAATTAACTTGTTTTTATAATTCACGAATTGTCAAAAATTGTCACCGCATATGCAACTTTTGAGGGGGAGAATAGTGATTAAAATGTGATCAATACAGATTAATAATGGATACGATCTTTAATTTATAAGTGCATTTCCAAACCTCGCATGTGCAAAACTCTTTCATAATATGGTTCATATGTATAGGGGGAGCTTTTTGGTAACTCTGAAAACTCTCAATGTGTCATAAATGATTTCTCAGACACGTTGATTAATTTTTTCAAATGGTTTTATGGATCTTCATGGCAATACCCAAAGACCGACCAACTGTTGTCTCTCAAGGAGGTATAAGGAGGTTAAGGTTAGGAATATTCGTTCCATGATCCAGCTAGAACCGGAGGGATCTACCCAGGAACACTCCATTAGATAGAGTAGAAATCCTAGGTATGATTGAAAAAAGGAGCAAAGTGGGATCAGGAAGAATGTTATCCAAGGCATGAGTTATCACCAAAACAAACCCAACAAGGTGATAATGAGGACGCGTTAGTTTAACATTAAAGGGGTTGAAGAATTAAAAAGAATTTTAATAAGGATCGTTTAGTGTAATGTATTGTGTTTGTTGTGTTGTTGTTCGTGATTTTTGATTGTGAAATGATCAATAACGGATATCGGCTCAAAAAAATATATATCTTTAACACAGCCCGTCCAAGTAATAAAACCCGGTCACATTTACATTTTTCCCGACATAAATTGTTTTATTACCCGGCTTTAATCCGTTAACCCTAGTAAACCAACAATTATTCAAACCAACCTTAATTCACACCACAATTTTGTCCTTCGTTAACTCATTGAAATAAAATCATTCGAATATGACATGTCCATTCGCCAATTTCAGACCCATTTTAATTTGTGAGTTAACAACCCATTTGATTTAGTTGGCACCAGCCCATCCTATTCCATTATACGCAGCCCACTTTCATTTTATAAGACATGGCCCAGATTTTATGAAATAAGCCCCATCCCAACATTTAATGACTCACGGCCCATTTATTAAAGGTACTCCTTCCTTTGCCCTTATTGCCCTTATTTGGCTTATTACATTTTGTCGTGTCAAATAAATTAGGGCTGTTAGCCTCACTTTTTAGTGAAGTTGGCGTCTTACACCACAAAAACGACAAAATGTAATAAGCCAAATAACCGCAAAACCGTAAAACCGCAAAATCCGCACCACAAAAACCGCACCACGGCAAAAATCGGTGGATCGATTTTAGGAAAAAATAAAACTGTAAAATGCGGTGCGGTTGCGGTTTTATCTGTAAAACCGAACCGCAAAATCCGCACCGCACCGCACATTAATTTTATAAAACCGAAAACGGCACATTGATTATTTAATGTGTGTTATAAGGCTTCTAATGCATATTATCAATAATATTCTAGGTAATGTGTGTGTTTACCTTAAATATATACATTGTTATAACTGAAAAAACCAACACTGTAAACAAAAAACCGCAAAAAACTCACATTAATTATATAAATTATAAGTGATGGTGCAGTGCGGTTAATACCAGCAAAACCCGCAAAACCGCAATAAAACCCGCAAAACCGAAACAGCAAAAACCGCGCGGTTGCGGATTCTCACTTTTTAAAAACCGCACCATGCTCACCCCTACAAACAAGTACCATATCAAGCCACGACACATTCACGCATCAGCAAGCTAAGCCTCATTCAAGGCTGAGGATATGACACTTAAATCATGATGCAATCATCAAAAACCAATACCCCTATATATTTCATCGAAGAAAGATGATACATTCGCTATGGCTGCAACGATAATCAGTCGCTCCGCCAAGGTGCGGAGAATCTCGGCTTTAATCGATGTTATCAGTACAAAAAAAACTAAAAGCCCAAAAACACATCATACAA
>BQNB010152419.1:1827-15775 GCA_026074375.1 Tanacetum coccineum
CGAATCATCTCCAGGAGAAAACACAAGAACAACAAAACCTGAGTCTACAAACGGTGACTCAGTCATAAGTTGTGTAGGAGTTTGAGGTGATTGATAAGCAACCTGTGGAATTACTTGTGGAACAGTTGAGGTTTGATGATTCATTTGAGACTGATATGTATGTGATGGTGGAATGGATGAATGATTGAATTGAGTTTGTGATGGATAATGAGATGAGTAATGTTGATTGGGTTGAATTGATGCATGATGTGATGGTGAAAACTGTTGTTGAAGTTGAGGATTGTTGTAAGAAGATTGATAAGTGTTGAAGTGAGGTGGTGTCATCTGCTGATTTGCAACGAATGCAAGTGGATCTTGATTGCGTTCACGCATAATACGGACTTCATTTGCATGGAGTTCGTGTTGTTCAAGATATGCATGAAGTTGATCAAAGTTGGAGGTATGCAAATCTTTAACTAGCTTGACATCAGTCACAAACTTACTCCATTCAGGTGGAAGACTGTTTAAGAACTTGGTATTAACTTGAAATTGCTCCATTTTCATCTTGTAGATGTTCATGTCATTGATCAGCTGAGTAAATCGCAAGTAATACGTATGAAGTGATTCCCCCTTGATGTGAGTAAACTTATCAAATGCATCATACAGCTTACACTCTCTTTCCTGCTTTGTTAAAGAGGTACCTTGCATTAGTAACTGAACTCTCTCCCATAAATCTTTAGCAACTCTGTGATGATTCACAAGTGAATAGATATCAGCAGGAAGACCTTGAAGAATGATATTGGTAGCTTTCATATCACAATCAGCTTGAATTTTCTCAGCAGCAGATAATTCAGCATATTTCTTTGTTCTGATTACGCCGTTCTCTTCAACCGTAGGCCAAATGAGTGGACCATTTTCAACTGATTCAAGTATCATTCTTCCGTGTTCTCTATTTTGCATGTATAATTCCATTCTACTCTTCCACGAATCATACAGGTCTTTGTCCAACATAGGTGGATGATTATCAGCACCGGAGAGTATCATGTACTCAGCAAGAGTATTCTTTTGTCCAAGTGAAATCATTGGATCCATTTCAATGTGATAAGATTAAAATGATCGAACAGTGATTGGAGGTTTTTGTGTTAAAGTGAGTTTTGATTAATGAAATTGAATCATTTAGAATACACGGGATTTTACAATTCTTGATAAAACCGGGAAATCAAGTTTTCACGGGATTTTACAAATCAAAGAACAACCGTATACTTCACCTTTGTTAAACGAATGTATAAATCGCCTTCACAAAATTGGATGTATAAATCGCCTTTGTTAAATCAGAGTGTATAAATCGCCTTTACAATTCTGATTGTATAAATCGCTTGAGTAAACTTGATTGTATAAATCGCCTGAGTAACTTTGATTGTATAAATCGCCTGAGTAAACTTGATTGTATAAATTGCCTGAGTTAACTTGATTGTATAAATCGCCTGAGTTAACTTGAGTGTATAAATCGCCCGAGTTAACTTGATTATATAAATCGCCTAAGTTAACTTGATTGTATAAATCGCCTGAGTAAACTTGATTGTATAAATTGCCTGAGTAACTTTGATTGTAAAAATCGCCTGAGTAAACTTGATTGTATAAATCGCCTGAGTAACTATGATTGTATAAATCGCTTGAGTAAATTTTATTTTATAAATCGCCTGAGTTAAGAGAATTGTATAAATTGCCTGACTTAATTAACGTATAGAATGTCTGACTTAAAAAAAGCTTCGAAACTCAAAATTCAAAAATCTTAAAAAGACACACTTTTTGACGTTTTTACCCGATTTTTCTTGTACTTCTTACCTATCTAAGACTATTAGAACCTTAAAAACACAAACTTTAACGTTTTTGACACGAAAAATTTGAAATCAAGATTCTTGGTACAAAACCCTCTTTTTAACCAAAAAGACTCACAAAGATGATATTTTTTATGGTTTTTGAAAGATTTTCTTGTACTTCTAGTCTATATTAAGATAACTAAGTAAGAAAGTTATGATCTTTATGGTTTTAAAACCCTCAAAAAGTGAAAACTTTTTGAAAATTTCGAACCAAACTACACGAACTAAATGAGTAACAAACGCACACAAAACCTTTACAAACACCCCATGGCTCTTGATACCAATTGTAGAATAATCTTAACACATGTATGGAATGATTCACTTAGAGTTTTAGAGAGAGAGAGAGAGGTGGTTGGATGAACACTTAGAGAGGGAAAGAAAAATGATGATATTAGCTTAAGTGAAAATGTGACAAATAAACAACCAACACCCTCTCTAAGCAATGAAGAGGGTTTATATATCCCTAGCTAACCTGCCACGGGCTTGTAGTATGGGCTTCCATTGTAACTTTGGACCTGTTAGATTTATAACTTAATCTTACAACTTACTACGAGCTACGACTAACTATATTGGTAGTGACCGACACTTTTTTGTATTTCTAACAAGAACAACGATCAAAGAGCATTTATTGGAGGAGCATGGAGCGACAATGGAGAAGATAAAGTGGAAAATACTAAAGATGAAACTTGTCTTGTAGCTAAGCGCCCAATGGAATATGCTTAGGAATAAACTTGAAACCCGATGAGTGGATTAAAGATAGTGGATGCTCAAAACACATGACCGGTAATCGAAAGTAGTTTTCTTCATACAAGGCGTATAACGAAGGAAACGTAATTTTTAGGAGCAACTTGCGCAGTAAAATCATAGGCAAAGGTACGATTTCTCAAGACTCCCTAATAATTGAAAAAATGTTGAGCACATAGATAACTTAACATATAACTTGCTTAGTGTAGGTCAAATATGTGATAATAAATACAAAGTAATATTTACCGAACACGATAGCGAAATAATCAAAGACGAAAAGGTTATAGGTAAAGGAATTAGGAAAGGAGGAATATATGTAATGAAACTAGGAAATAAATCGGAAGACACAATATGCCTTGCAACATTAGACGAAAACTCCACACTATGGTATAGGAGATTAGGTCACGCTAATATGCAACTAATTCAATCATTAGCATCTAAAGAGTTAGTTAGAAATCTACCCAAACTTAAATACGACCGACATTTTTGTGATGCTTGCAAAATTGGAAAACAAGCTCATGCAAGTCACAAGGCTAAAAATATAGTTTCAACAACTAGATGCTTAGAACTACTTCACATGGATTTGTTTAGCCCTTCAGCCATACGAAGCTATGGAGAGAATCTTTTTACCTTAGTAATCGTAGATGACTATCCTCGATTCACATGGACTAGATTTTTAGAAAATAAAACCAAAGCCTTCGAAAAATTAAAAATATTTAGCAAAATAATCCAAAACAAATTAGGATGTTCCATTGTATCAAATAAAATGGATCATGGTCAGGAATTTGATAATGAAGTATAATTCGGAAACTATTGTGATTTAAATGGGATATCTCACAATTTTTCCGCTCCTCGTACTCCACAATCAAATGGGGTAGTAGAAAGAAAAAATCGCACTCTACAAGAAATGAGTAGAACCATGTTAAACGAACAATCCATTCCTCAAAAATTTTGGTGTAATGCGGTCGATACGTCAACCTATATAATTAATAGAGTTTGCATTAGACGTATTTTAGGAAAAACTCCATACGAGTTATTAAGAGGTAGGAAACCAAACCTTAACTATTTTAGAGTATTCGGAAGTAAATGCTTTATTCTTAATACAAAGGATTACCTCACCAAGTTTGACCCAAAGTCGTACGAAGGTGTTTTCCTAGGATATTCACAAAATAGTAAAGCTTACATAATACTTAACAAACAAACAATGAAAGTTGAAGAGTCGTTGAATGTAACTTTCGATGAAACTCCTCCCCCGCCTAAAACATCACCATTGGAAGATGATGAGTTAGTCGAAGAAGAAGCTATTGAGGTTAGTAAAACAAAACCCATAGGCAATGATCTTAAAGACATTTCATTAGAAAATAATCAAATTGTAAATATTAAAGAATCTAAAACTCATCCCCTAGAAAACGTTATTGGTAATCTAAATCAAAGAACTCTTAGGTCGCAAGCTCAAGACAAAAGCAATTTCTTTTGCTTTATTTCAACAATAGAACCTAAAAATATAAATGAGGCATTAAAAGATGAAAATTAGGTAATGGCCATGCAAGAGGAACTAAACCAATTTAAAACAAATGATGTTTGGGAACTAGTCCCAAATCCCATGGATATGACCATTATAGGAACAAAATGGGTATATAGAAATAAACTCGATGAAAATGGCATCGTAACTAGAAACAAAGCTAGGTTAGTCGCCCAAGGTTATAATCAACAAGAAGGAATTAATTATGATGAAACATATGCACCCGTAGCTAGACTAGAGTCCATAAGAATACTTTTAGCTTATGCTTACGCACTAGACTTTAAGTTATACCAAATGGATGTGAAGATTGCATTCCTTAACGGTTTTATCAATGAGGAGGTTTACGTGGCACATCCTCCAGGATTCATTGACTTCGCAAAACCTAATTATGTCTATAGACTTAAGAAAGCTCTTTATGGTCTAAAACAAGCCCCAAAAGCTTGGTATGATCAATTAAAAGCCTTTCTTATTAAACATAATTACTTCATGGAAATGGTAGATAACACACTCTTCACTAAAAAGAATGACTCCAACCTCATTATTGTCTAAATATATGTTGATGACATTATATTCATATCAACTTGTCAAGAAATGTGTGATGACTTTGCCAAGATCATGCAAGATGAGTTTGAAATAAGTATGATGGGGGAACTAAATTTTTTCTTAGGATTACAAATAAAACAATTAGATGATGGAATATTTTTTAATCAATCAAAATATATTAAGGTAATGCTTAAGAAATTTAGACTACAAGACTCTAAGCCAATAAAAACCCCTATGTCTACGGAAACCAAACTCACGAAAGACGAAGAAGGTGAGTCCGTAGATAATACCAAATATAGAGGCATGATAGGTAGTTTATTATACTTAACTGTAACACCCCCATTTTTACAGATAGCAGCGGAAGCTAATCTGGGGTATTACATCAAAGGTACAACAGTCATAATCATAGAAAACGAATCAAAAGAGTTGTTTTTGAAAATAAGTTACCATTCATTATTTCATCAGAGTTTTTACAAAAGAGAGGTCCCAACATCTAAAATACAACATTCGAATGATAACGGTTTTTCCATCTTTATGTCCTCGCCACTCCGTGCCATTAGTTACCTGAGATAAAACATGCTAAAAAGTCAACACAAAGGTTGAGTGAAATCCATAGGTTTAAGTAATATAATTTGAATGCAAGTGCGATATTGGGCTACGTTGATATACACCCGTTATGGAAAACATATTTATTATTATTGCCATTAGCTCATGAATCCGAAGCCTTAGGGTATGGTGATACGTTATTGCTCCTGCGGGTACCTTTGCCAAAATACCCGCATGATTTCTGATGATGTACAATTGGTTACTCGTAACTGGGTACACCAATGGGGAGTCCAGCCCAAATAGATCTATTCACACCATTCGCGCGTACTACGGAGAGTTATTAACGGTTCATGATTATGGGGACTGATTTGTGCTTAATCAAACTAAAATATATATAATATATAATAAAATATAAAATATATATAGTCTAAAAAAACACAACAAATCAATAAAACCAGGAGCAGTATAGAATGTTCCCGGGTCGTTAATCCCCAACGAGGTTGTGCTGTAAAATCGATACAGTCGGAAGATCGGATTTTGAAAGAGAGAAATGATTTGAGAGTGTGGAAAGTTAAATTAAACAATAACAAGCAAAAACGATTAAGAAAAACCTAAAAATTATGAAATTAAACTAGAAAACGAGAGCACGAATCCCGAACAAAGGGTCAAAAACCTAAAATCGTCACAGGAAACCTGTGAATATATGTTAAGTCTTAGTTTGATTGAATATGTTAAATTTTTGAATATTGAGTTGAATTTAACAATAAAAATTATCATAACACCATTCGGGCATCATAATTCAGAAGTATCAGTAAAACGTTGAGGAGCCAGGTCGACATTAATCGTAAACCCAACAACTCAGTCAGAACGTAATACCAAGATGAAACTCCTTAATATGAAGCTCCCTAGTATTGTGGTATGATATGAATCCAGGACATGATTTTTGAAAGCACATCGATAATGAATGATATAATAGTTATAACATAAGCAGTTTTAAGCATTTTATTCAATATTTAGAAATGTTAAGCACGTCAAGCGTTAATTAAAGTTATGTCCTTGTAATGTAATGAATGCGTTTTTATACTTTTTCAAAATGATACATATTTAGACCCTTGAGTTTGAAGATGTTGGCAGAAAATACCCTTAGGAGTTTGCAACTTTTACGACTTTGTCCTTCAAGTTTAAAAGATATACCAAGTTAAACCTTGTACTTTAAAAAGAGACATAATATAGCCCTTGTAGTTTTATAACTTTGATAAAATGACACTTTAGTCCTTTAGTTATAATTTTCTGAAAGTTCGATATATTACCCCTCGCAATGATAATTTTTTACAAAACATGTACAAAATGCCATGCAAGCTTATTTTTAACATTTCATAGACAGTTATAATTATAATAAACTAAAATATGAAGATTTAACACAACGCAAGTTTAAATTAACGATTCGTTAAGCTAGGAAGCAAAACAAGTCATATTAGGGTTCTAAAATGAAAACGCGCGGGTTTTAAGCTTAAATTCTTTTATGACTTATAAAAGCACTTATTTTAATATTATTTAAGCTTATTGGGATAGATTATAACAATATTTTACAAGCTTAGCTTATAGATTAAGCAAAACATGAAATTTCGGATTTTGGGTACGTGTTTAGGATCAAAAAGGTATAACACCTAGGTTTAAGAGTCGAAAGCTTTATATTATGATTTTAGCATGAATCTATAACATTATAAAGGTCTGAATATAGAATAAAGCTTAGAGAACCTGGTCTTGAGCTTATAACTTAGAAATGGATCAGAATCTAGACTTTTAGCTTCGTACGCCTAGAATAACAACTCCTGGGCTTCGTTTCTTGGTTTCTTTTGCTTCCTTTCTGTACTTGAGCCTTATTAAGACCTTTTAGGATCTATTAGAGCAAAGTATTGCTTCTATTAAGGGATTAGAGGAGGATAGTGGGGGACTGAGAAAAAAGAAAGTGTTATGGTCCCCCTATTTATAATCGAACTACCCATAGGGCTCAAGGAAAGCTTGCACTGATTTAGGACATGGTATAAGCTAGTAGAGATGTGGAGAAGCTTAGTTGTATGATTTGAAGAAAGGTTTTTTTTTTTTTAGAAAGTAGCTTTGTGTGTTTGTCTTGTTTATTAGTGATGCCACGGCTAAGCAAGGAAGAACAAAGAACCATGTGATGGATTTTTAAACTATAAATGAAGTAGATATTTAGGAGAGGTGCTTGAAATTAGCAGGAAGGTAAGTTCTTGTCATTGAGGTGCTTATGGTTTTCAAGAAAAACTAATCAAAATGGTCACTTTTGCAAAGATTTTGATTTTCGTACATTAGGGCTCAATTAGGGTTTTTCAGCAAGATTTTGTTTACATTTGATTCGAATGATAGGTAACTAATCCTAAGACTTACATTTAGGATTATAATCAAAATTTGATTGTGGTTTGGGTTAAAAAAGGGTAGAAAATGAGTAAACAGGACAAAAGTAACCAATATGGCACATCAAAGGGTTTTCTTGGATTTGTTTTGCTTATAGTTGGAGTGAATTGATGTAATGATGATGGAATACGATTGAGAATGTTTTAAATTAAGTTATTAAAACTTAATTGAGTGTTGGTTTGGTTTTACAATGGATAAAAATTAAGAAACGGGTCCATATTTTAGAAACTAGCTCGGTTTTAGGGTTTAGGGTTTTGAATTAGGGTTTTGAATATAAAAAGATGTATGAAAGTTTATAAATAGAATAATTAGGGTTTACACATTGTATATTGAGTATAGTAGCTTGTACACAAGTGGTGGTGAAGAGATTAGAATGAAAAAGAGTATAACGGCTATTTATTGGGAGATCCTACTTAAGACCTTGGTATATTGAGCTTTTAAGACTTTGTACTTTTTATTTGAAGAGATATTTTAATTTCAAATGAGATGTTATATTACTTGTACATATGCTTTAGTAGCTTGTGCATTCACTTTCCTTCATGGAATTAGGGTTTAAAGGCATACGATAACGGTTTAAAGCCCGTTTTGATATAACGTTGCGAATGGTACATTATAGGAATAATGTACTTTGTAAAAATGATATTATGATATTGACTTGATATATTATGATGATTGCTTGACATATATGAAGATAGGATTGCCATATGTAGGTTGCCTGAGCCCGTTAACTTTAGTTATGCAAGAAATGTTGTACATCGAGATATTGGCAAAGTAAGTAATGTAATAAAGCGAAAAATTTCCCTGAAAAAGGTGAGTTCATATATAATTGATAGATTGTACATCATCTAACTTAATAGATGGATATTTACATTTATGAAAATTACGGGTTGTTATAGTCCCCCATCCTTACAGAAATCTCGTCCCGAGATTTAATTGAATTTCGAAGAGATGATTGAAAACAGATGAGGATATTTAGCACGAATTTTATCTTCGCGTTCCCATGTAAACTCTGGTCGCACTTTTAGAGTTTCATCGCACTTTGATTATAGGAATACGACTTCGCTTAAGTTGCTTGATTTCACGATCCATAATTTCCACTGGTCCTTCTACAAAGTTGAGTTTGTCGTCGAGTTAAAGTTCTTTTATTGGAATGATGAAAGATTCATTGGATAAGTATTTCTTAAGATTAGAAATGTGGATACTACAAAGCTTTTTAGGAAGCTCTAGTTTGTATGCCACTGGGTTAATTCGTTTAAGAATTTTGAATGGTCCAATGTATCGGGGATTAAGCTTTCCTCGTTTTCCGAATCGAAAGATATCTTTGCGAGGTGATGCTTTCAACATAACACGATTGCCAACTTGAAGTTCTAAAGGCTTTCGCCTCACATTGGCGTAACTTCTTTGTCGATGCAGCTTGCAAGTGTTGACGAATTTGCACGATCTTTTCAGTAGTTTCTTGAATTATTTCTGGTCCCGAGATTTAGCTGAATGCCGGAGTGATGTCAAGAAATGATTATGAATTGTAAGAGAGTTGCAAATCATGTTGGATATAAATTTTGGAAATGAACAGATGATGACTAGATACTTAACCGTATGAAGGTAATAATGATAATAAGGAATTTATTTGTACAAACGGATTTGAAAGAAACTTGTTTGTACGAATGCCATACTTAAGCCCACTCATTTATAATTTGTCATTTACAAACAGAGGCGTCCCAATCCTTGTAATTGAGAATTTATAAATTCATAGTTCGGAGGTTTATAATTTCCTTATTCAAATGAAGAAGCGTCCTAATTCATTTCAATAAGATGATTATAAATCATCCTATTTAAGCATAAAACATGATATCAAAACGGTATTAGGTAGAAGATAAAACTATGAGAAGGATAATGAGACATTAAATCACACGATACCGATCCAGAAATCACATTTGGAGAATTCGGCATACAATTCCTCCCTTCTGAGTAATTTCAAAATTATTCTCAGATGTTCTGCGTGTTCTTCTTTGTTATAAGAGTAGATAAGAATATCATTGATGAACACTATTATGAATTTGTCTAAGTATGGTTTACACACCTGATTCATGAGATCCATGAATATGGTAGGCGTGTTAATTAAACCAAATTACTTGAATTTTATAGTGTCCGTATCTCGTTCTGAAAGCAGTCTTAGGAATATCTTCATTCCTTACTCTCAATTTATGATAGTCTGATCTTAAGTCGATTTTTGAGTAAACGCTTGAACCTTGAAGTTGATCGAATAAGTCATTGATTCTGGGTGATAGGTAAGTTTATTCAACTCCCGGTGATTGATATATATTCTGAAGGATAAGAAGAAAAACGGATATCCTGGATATATACCTTTCGGTTTTTATACAGGATATAAGATTTAGTCGGGTTTTGTTTTGGTCACTTCGAGTGATCAAAGTTTTACCGTTGATAGGAATGTGGATGACTTTCTTGTCGCAGAAAATGTTGGCATGATACTTGGATAATTAATCCATACCAATGATGATGCTGAAATAAGATTAATTTTGAAAGGTAGGTTTTACAAAGTCAGAAGGCGACCCTAGATAACGGTACTATGAAATAGTGAGGTATAAAACAGAATTGTATTATATCGTGAACAACTTGCCTTTATACTTTACATAGTCAAGATTTGACAAGTGTTTTTATTTATACCACACACCCTGTGGTTAGGTTCTAACATAGCTATAACTAGGATCTAATCTAGTAATTCGAGGGTCCTTTGGTTCTGCAGTTCCTAGTTTGATGACCTATCTTGTTGCAAATCTGACACTTGACAGTGCAAACTCCTGTGTGATGCAGGGTGCATCTTGTACATAAGGGAAGGTATCCATGGTATCCTTTGGCAGGATAAGTACTAATAGTTTCTTGTCTTCTATTCTGCTGGTGGTGGTTGTGATTGTTGTGGTTATTTTGATAGTTGTTGTTGTTGCGATTGTTGGAGTGGTTATTGTTGTTGCGGTCATTGGGGTAGTTGTTGTTGTTGTTGTCGGTGGTGTTTCTTTTATCATCAAACTTTCGTTTATGGTTATTGGTTTCTTGTACAGAATTGTGTTTCATTACATGCTTTATTAACTTCTGGGTCATGGTAATGGCTTCTTCCATTTTCCTAATCTCGGTTTGAGGACAATACTTTTCTATCAAGAGTCTTTTAAATTCAGACCAGGTGATCTTATAGGCTTCTTCTATTCCAATAGACTGGGTAAATGAATTCCACCAGAACAAAGCTTCCTTAGTGAGGGTACTAACAGCAAATCTCACTTTGTTCTTCTCGGCACATTTGCTACGAGAAAATATCGATTCAGTCCGTTTAAACCAGCGAATGAGACCAACAGCTCCGTCCGTACCATTGAAGTAGAAAAGTTGGTAACTTGTAAACTTCTTGTAAGCGCATTTCCTTGCTACAGGAGTTTTTCTTGGTTTAGAGTTGGGATTGTTTGTACTTGCCATTATTGCAGCTTGTGCTTCCAGAACTGTGGCAACGCTATGAGCAACTAGTTTCTCGATGGTAGCATGAGTCAGGACTGGTGCTTCAGATGTTGACATCCTTTTGGGAGGCATTCTATCAACATAAGATAACACGTAATAAGAATCCATATAATGATAGTCATATCACAAGTCATTGTATAAAAATTAAAATTTTCATACTTAGTGATATTGAATATCATTGTGTGAGTTCCCATTTTGATGCAAATTTGCGTGTGACTTTTTCTTGCTAGCTTCTTACTAGCATTTTTTAATAAAATTTCTAATTGCCGTTCAAAAAAAAAGACTTAAGATGTCTCTTATACTTATACATGGTTCAATAGAATCCCCGTACAAATAATGTGATAAAAAAATATATATTGAACTCTCATTTGTTTGTCTCTATTTTTGTTTAAGGTTTAATAGTTGGGTTAACAATCTTTCATGAATAAAATCTATCGTAATTTTCATGGCTTTCGATGCAGTTTAGCTTTTCGTCTTATATTTAATAATGCTTGTCTTTTTTCGGCCCACCCGAAAACTAAATCCAAGCTCCGTCATTGCCCAAAGATTTGCTTTGTAATATTTGTAGGGATTTTTTTTCATTTCTCCAATGTATATAACAAGTAACATGTGCATGCGTGTTGCGGCCAGTGTTGCGGCCGGGTGCAAGATTTAAGAAATTACATTCTATCACGTTAGGATGAAATTCCAATATTAGCTCGTTTTAACATGGTTATTCTTATGATATTTTTTTAAGAGGGAAGTGCAAAAATCATCCTTGTTGTTTGCCAAAAAACCGTCTCACGTCCCTCATCAATACTTCGCACAAAAATCATCCCTCCGTTAGTAAATTGAGGCACCATACGTCTCTAAGGACGAACGATGCAAAAAAAATTTCCATTAAGTACTAACGAAGGTCTAAAAGGAGAGTATTGTTGTCTTTTTGCTGCAACAGTGATGTATGGTGAACCTTTACATTAAAAAAAAATTAGTTCTTTGTTTTTAAATATTGTTTTTACATTATTATTCGTCAAAAAATTTTAAAAAATTTTAGAAAAAAATTTCGCCCTTAATTTTTTGAAAAAATTTTAAATTTTTTCCGTACTTTTTAAAGTTTAAAATTTTTAATTTTTTACGTTATTATTCGTGAAAAAATTTAAAATTTTTTTACAAAACTTTTAAATTTTTTTTCGTACTTTTTAAAATCTTAGTTTTGTAAAAAAACATTTTAAAAATTTCGTATTTTTTAAAATCTTAGTTTTTAAAAAGTACAATTTTTTTTTAAAAAGTTTTGTAAAAAAGGTGCGAAATTTTTTGAATTTTTTTAAAACTTTTTAAAAATAATCTAACCGAAATCGTACTTTTAAAAACTTTTTAATTTTTTTTTACAAAACTTTTTAAAAAATTTTTGTACTTTCTAAAAACTAAAATTTTAAAAAATACGAAATTTTAAATTTTTTTTTACAAAACTAAGATTTTAAAAAGTACAAAGTTTTGTAAAAAAAATTTAAATTTTTCCACGAATAATAACGTAAAAAAAAAATTTAAAAGTACGAAAAAAAAAATTCAAAAAATTAAGATTTAAAAAGTGTGAATTTTAAAAAAAAATTTTGTAAAAAATCTTGAATATTTTTACGAATAATAATGTAAAAAAATTATTTTTTTAAACAAAATTAAAAAACAAACAAAAACTATTTTTTTTTTAAAAACAAAGGTTCACGATACAACCTTGTGGCAGCAAAAAGACTACAATACCCTCATTTTAGACCCATGGACAATTATTTAACGAAGGACGTGAGATAATTTTTTGACAAACTACAAGGATGATTTTTTGCACTTCTCTCTAATATTTTATATATATCTTATAATATATTTTCCCTCTCCAATTTTAAATCTAAATCCAAATTCAAATCATAATCCAAATTCTAATCCTAAACCCATCTACAAACCAAACCGACCCTAAATCTTAAACAAAATTCAAATCAAAATCAAAATCTAAATCATAAACATATTCACAAACCAAACGGCCATAAATCAATATCTACACTCATTCCATGCCACAAACCAAACACAACCTTAGGATATGTGTATGACTGTTGTCCAGAATAAAGTTTCACCCCAAACACCCTTGTAAACAGGTGGGGGTGAACCGGTGAAGTCACATTCACATTTCATTAAAGTAGTTCATTATTATTCAGCCTTATTTCGTGTAGATTCTCTCACCATCTATTTCGATAAGAACCCCCAAATATCTATTCTCTCTCAGCCTTTTCATCAAACAGGTTATCTTTTTACATATTTCACATGTAAATATTTATAATTGTTCGATAAAGATTCATGATTTATATGTTGTTAGTCAGATCACAACATGGGTTGCTTTTAAAAACACTAATTTAGCTTAAAGTTTTGATTTTTATGAATCTTGAACTGATTTATGTTTGATCTAAGTGTTTTCAGGTTTAGCTGCTAGTTCTTGTGGTTTGGATTTTTATTGTTATATATATGATTTTGTTCTTTGGAATAAGTTGCCATGTGCTTTGTTCAATCATGGAAATACTTGGGGCTGTTTGGAATAGCTTATATAGCCTGCTTATGAGCTTATTTGATTTTGCAAAAGCCGATAAGGGCACTTTTTAGAGCTTATCAACTTGACCTTGTGACCTGTTTGAGTCGATAAGCTCAAGTTGATAAGCTTATAAGCTATTAAATTGAGCTTTATCGTCTTTTCTAAATTCAAATAAGCTCATAAGCTGGCTAAATAAGCTAAACCAAACATCCTTAGGAATGAAAGCTAAAGTATGCA
>BQNB010152421.1:0-15775 GCA_026074375.1 Tanacetum coccineum
ACAAATCAAAGAAAAACCGTACTTAGGCCAATTGGTATAAATCTCCTAAGCAAAGTGTATAAATCTCCTAAGCAAAATGTATAAATCTCTCAAGAAAAATGTATAAATCACCCAAGTTTGAAATAGGTATAAATCGCCTAGAAAGAAATATGTATAAATCACCTGACTAGAGAAACGTACAAATCACCTGACAAAATACGTATAAATCTCCTAAACAAACTACGTATAAATCGCCTGACTAATTACGTATAAATCGCCTGACAAGAAGACGTATAAATCGCCGAAATTAGGAGACGTGTAAATCGCTGGAATTAGGAGACGTATAAATCGTTGGAATTAATACGTACAAATCGCCTCAACACAATACGTATAAATCGCCTGATTCCTAAACCGTATAAATCGCCTAAAGTTCCAGAGGTATAAATTGCCTAAACACCATTTTTTTTTCAAATCACTTAAAAATACAATTTTTGACGTTTATGTTTGATTTTTCTTGTACAGCTTACTATACTAAGCCTGGTAGAAGCATAAAAATAACAAACTTTTAAGTTTTTAACACAAAAAAATTCGGATCAAGATTTTTGGTACAAATCAATTTTCGAACCAAAAAAACTCAAAAAGTTTAAATCTTTTGAAGTTTTTCACAATTTTTCTTGTACAACTAGCTTATACTATGATAGATCAAGAAGAAAGTTGCAAGCTTTATGGTTTTCGAACATACTAAAAATGAAACCCTTCTTGTGAGATTTGAACCAAACGGACCAAAAAAAACCAAAAGAAAACGCACACAAAACTTCTAAATCACCCTATGGCTTTTGATACCAATTGTATAATATATTATTTATCTAAACACACAACAAACATGGAAGAAACTAGAGAGGGAAAGAGATGGAGGGTTACTTCTAGCGAGAGAAAGTGAAAGATAAACTTAGATTATTAAATGTAAGAAATGAAACAACCAACACCCTCTCTATGTGTGAAGAGAGTATAAATACTCGTAGAGTGGCTGGTAGACCTAGGCGTCCATGGGCTTTTCATGGACTTTGGCCCAACTAGCTTACTAATGTTCCAAATATTATGCTACGAGCTATCTAACGATATATTGGTAGTGACCGATACTTTTCGTATTTCTAACAAAGATAATCTTTTTTTTAAGAAATGTCAAAAACAATAAAATTCACATTTGAAAGTTTTAAGTTCGACATTTTAACTACATAAAAATGACAAGCGTATCATTTTAACAAAAGTTAAATATATCGCCATATTTAAAAAAAAACATATATCACAAAATTATATAGTTCATGATTGACATGTTGTCATAATATATGAAGAAAAAAAGTTAACAAATATAATATTTTTGTTCTAGAATTAATGTTATGCCGTATGGATTTTTTTTTTCATTCGTGTTGATTATATTGAATTGCGTAAAATGCACAAACTGGCCATGTTTTCATGCATAACAACCAAAACATGTACATTAAAAATATTTGTTTTTGTCACGTTTTGATTTAGAGCTCACAGTAAAAAAAATTAGTAACTCTCTTTTCCATTTTACTTTACCATATTGATCCATATATACTAAAATAAAATCTAAAACCAACAGTCGTCTTCTACAATGCAAAAATGTTCACGTTATAAACCAACAGTCATCTTCTATAGCATAGGTACTTGTGGAAACTAGAAGGGGTTGAATAGTTTACCGGTACGTTTTACGTTTTAAAAGTTTACTTTCAAAATACTTAAATTCGAGTTGTATGTTCAACCAATCAACAATATAAATCAACAATGTAAATATCTAAACTAATACTAAATAACAATGATAATAACATAAAGAGATAAGGAAAAGAACAATCAAACCAAAACGCCAAGATTTATAGTGGTTCGGCTACGAAACTCCTCTTCACCCTACTCCACTTTCCGAGTATCCTACTCGAGATTTTACTATGTCAACAAGCTCCCTTTAGGCTGAAAAAACCTTTTACATGTCGCTTACGTTGTTTTCCGACACTAAGCTAAATGTCGAGTCCTAATCTTAGCTAGAACCAATCTACCACTCCACAAGCACTACACAATCACAATATCTACACTATCGGATTTATACACAATCCGAATCACACAATTACACAAGATAATTACAATAGAGAGTTGATACTTAGAAGAAGAGAGGAGATATCACTAAATAACAATTTGTTTCTTGGCGAATACGAATGTTCTTCTCTTGCACTTGATAGAAGAATGAGAAAGATTATATTGGATCACTTGAAACAAGATCAAACAATGTTAGTGATCAAGAGATTTAGAGAGATAAAAAAATTTTAGAGAGAGAAAGTTATCTGAAAAATTTGTGCAAAGATGTGTGTTTTTCTGCCAGAAATAGTGCAGTATTTATAGACAGAATTTCCAACGGCTAGCTGGTGGCGGTCCTAGATATATCTGGGGGCAGCCATGCCTATAAGGGGGCCGCCACTTGAGTACGATCATATTTTTGTCTTTTTGTGAGGAATGTTGTATCTGATATAGAAGCTTTTATTTTGGGGGGAAAACCATATTCAAATTTTATTATTTAAATAAAACATTTTCTTTTATTAAAAAGTATTTTGTATTATTAGTTGTTTTGTATAAATACTTTTGTGAAAATATAATTGTTAAGAAAAAATATTTTCTTGATCACTAATCATGCTTATTGATTTGTTTGTACATACCTTAAGTGATTAATCTTAAAAATGGAATTTTACGATTAATAATTTGCAAACGTTTAATTTTATCGTAAACGTTTTTACATTTTGTTATTATCAAAACGTTGAGAGGTCGAAAAATATAAATAACATTTTTAGACATTATTTGTATTAAAATCTCCCTCTTTTTGATGATGACAAAATATAAACTCATTTTGTATAAATTTACAGGTTTCAAATTATTAATGAGTTTCATTCCATTTCTCCTCTTTTTTGTCAAATTCAAAAATGATGATCGTCAAATTGTTGTAGAAAGAAAGAAGTCGACGATAACAAGACTCCCCCTTGATGAAGGTTTCCCCTCGTTTGGGGCACTAAAGGATCAATCTTACGAAAATTGTTTGCTATAAAACAAAGTTAGAGGTACAAGTGCAAGACAAATATCTTTAAGCATAACTATAAATTCAAGTCACCCATAAAAGAGTTTCATTCAATAATCAAGAAACTCATAAAATAGTAAAGGTAACTAATTAACTCATACAAGAAGACATGAACTTATGCATAAAGTTAAGTTATACAAAGAGTATTAATACTACATAAATCATAAATGATTCATGATTCATATGAGATGACTTTTGAGCAAAAGGTTGGGGTGACACATTATGAGATTATTGAAAACATTTCAAGGTTGAGGTGGAAAGTATGAAGTGATTGTGGTAGTGAGAAGATACTCAAGATGAGCAAACATGAAGTTCATCCCATCTCTTAAGGTTAAGAAAAGATTTTGCTTGTAAGAACAACATATGCATGTTGACCCATGGTAGTCATGATAGTTGTAGTAAAGAGGATGACCCATGATAGGTGGTTGAGGTTGTGGTGGAGATGGAGTTTTAAGGTTTTCAAATGGTGACAATGAGAGTAATATCCAAAGAAGGATGAATTTAAATTGGTTGAGGGTTTGAAGGTCTAGGCGGAACATCCAAGATGTTGTCAAGCAAAGGGTTCAAAATTTAAGGATAAGTTGGTTCATTAGATGATGGTGGTGAAATTTTAAGTTTTGATTGAAAAGAAGAAGATGTGTTCTCTTGGATTGATGAGGTTTCATTGGTTGATAGATTTTTGATGGTGCATTTGGAAGGGTTGATGATGAAGAAGTTGTTGTAGGAAAAGGTGTAGTGAGGTTTTCATCATCATTTGTGAGATCAAAAAAGAGTTGTTTTAGAGGTATGATGGTGAGTTTGATTTTCTTAAAGTCATGGGAGGAAGATGCTAGAGTGGAATCCATGGTAGAAGGGTTTGAAGAAGATGAAAATGATAAGAAGAGTGGGAAGGATAGCTTATTTAATTAGGAAGCATAGGATTGAAGTGGCAAAGCATGAGGATTAAGAAAAAAGATTCCAAAAGTGGTTTAGCAAAATGCAGAAAGTATAGTTATGTCTAGTGGAGAGGATAGTCAACTGCAGGTGCTAAGAGGTGTGTTTTTCTGCAGGGAATGAAGCAGTATTCATAGGCAGAAAAATCCAACGGTCACTAGGGGCGGTCTCGGTGGTCCCAGATATATCTGGGGGCCGCCAGGCCTATAAGGGGGCCGCCCAGTAGACTACGCTCATGTTTTTGTTTTTTTGTGAGGAAAGTTGTATCTGGTATGGAACCTTCCATTTTGGGGGGGGGGGGGCGGATTTAAATTTCAAATTTTAAGTTTTTAATAAAACTTTTCTTTTAATTAGAAAATATTTTGTATAATTAATTTTGTGAAATTCTTTTGTAAAAATATGATGGATAAGAGAAAAATATTTTCTTGATCACTAATCATGCTTAATGATTTGTTTGTTCATACCTTAAGTGATTACTAATCTTAGAAATGGAATTTTACGATTAATTATTTGTAAACGTTTAATTTTATCGTAAATGTTTTTACATTTTGTTATTATCAAAACGTTGAGAGGTCGAAAAATATAAATAACGTTTTTAGACATTATTTGTATTAACAACTAAGAAAACATTAAAAATGGTAAAGTAATTCTAGCGAAAATGAAAGATCGATAAGAAGTGCTTAAATGATATATTTCATCATTCTTGAGTATCATTCCAATGGTTATTTGACTTCAGGTTCTATTTCATTTTTCTAAACATATGAAAAGAACTTGTTAGGTTGAGTTGTTATAATTATGAAACTAATTAATTGAATGTGATTTAAATTAAAATGTTCGCTAAGTGTGATGCCAATATGTCATTGAACACATTGATTAGAAAATGATCATCCGAAATGTAAGACACAATATTAGTAGCATGATTACATGTGTTATGATTATTCTTCGGTAATCTAAATAACCATTATTTTCCAACTATGTCATATAAATCGTGCAGAATTTTGTCTCGATTATCACCAAACAAATCATACATACTAAAAGTAGAGTTACCAATAATTTAGGTAACTCTACAATCAAATAGTATCAAACAGGTAGAAGTCTTAGTTTGCTCATCAATAACAGGAACCCCCACCCTATACTTGTTTCACATATGAGACAATAATTAATAAATAGAATCTTTTGTATAACATATTATTTACAATATTACGTTTCTTATCTAGTAAAAGCATTGCAACATAAACTTAATTAATCTTATCGTTACCTTAGAACAACACACTTAAAGTTTGTTGAACATTCTAGACATTCAAATAATGGAAAACCTCTTATAGATAAGTACGATTCTTTGATAATGTGAGAGGCATTTTTGCTGCAGGCATGGGCGCAAGGATATTTAAATCATATATTGTTCGGGTAAATCGTGGGGGTCGTATGTGGCGGGCGGGGGGGTGGTGCGGGGTTTATGGGGTTGTAATTCAAGCGGGGGTCGTGGGGTTAGGTTAATCGGTGCGTTGGGTGCGGTGGGGAAGCGCTGGGGTTTGGGTGGGGAGGTAGTGGATACAGGTGGGAGGATTGGGGTATAAAATGGGCGGCGGGGGGGTTCATGGGGGTGGGTGTAAAGGGTATTGCGTAATGGGGTGTCGGGGGTTTTGTTAGGGAGGTGTTTGAGGGAATATCCTATCTTGATTATTGGGTATTTCCTCTTAAATACTGTGGCACATAAAACATATTTAATGCATTAGTATATTTGTACATTATATATTGTTGATTTATATCGGTAATATTAAGAGTAATTCAATAATATTTAGTTATCATAACGAAACTCTATAGGATATTGTATCTTGATGGGAGATCCAAATTCCTTATATAATAATGTCTAGGTAATGGATTATGGTAATGATTTCATAATAATAACCTAATTAGGAGTTGATCCTTTCTTAACCTCTCTTATAAATAAAGGATTATTCACCTCATAAAAAATACACACACAAACATTACGATCCATCACTAAGAAGAGAGGATTAAGTAGAAGATCTCCATCCTACCCGTGTTCTTCATTCATGGTAATCTCATCTCTCGTATCAAGTAAGTTTTAATGTTATGCTTAATATTATTTGATCGTTAATATTATGATTATATGTTCTTGGGACAATTAATCAAAACATGTGGCATCCGAGCATGGTTTATCAATCATAATATGTAACGATGTTAGCATTAATGATATATGATATTATGGCTATCACTTATGATATTATGGGGGGGGGGGCCATCACTACGAACTCTGGTTATTGAGAAAACCAAATGTCATAGTTTGTATTCTTTTTCTAAATCTTGACTAAAAAGAGTTATTGTTTTTCTTTTTAACTATGGAGAAATAATATTAGATAAACGTGTAAACTTTTTATATAATACATGGAAGGATTATTCTGATTTAAATAATGTTGATTACTAATCTAAAAATAAATTTAATATAATATGCTTGTGATTTAAGTTCTCTTGTTCTGTAGTTTTTATACAAACTTTTATCAAGAGATGTGACACTTAATTTGTTACACTTTAAGCCAATATTAAATTTTATGGATTGGCCCAAGTTTTCTTATGGATGTAATACATTTGACCATCATGTTTGGTTCAAAACAAATAGTCTCAATCTTGTCATAATTTGTGGATAATTTAATCGAGAGTATTCTACAGTATGTTTTAGAAAGAAGCATTACATGACTGCTAACTTGTTTATAAGTTTTGAACAATGAGTTTTGTAGTGTTTTTTCTTTCATAATGATTTAATTAGTAAAGGGCATTATTTGACATGTTTGTAATATATTTTAAAATGTCTTGTGACTACTTGGTTGTTAAAATTAGTTGTCATGCCCAAAGGAAGGCTACTGGTTAAAACAGTTAAGTGAATGAACGGTCATACTTATGACTATCTAATTGTCGAAGTTAGTGTTGGCCCAAAAGAAAACATTTAATCAAAAAAATTATGTGAATTAAAGTCATATTAAGTTACATGTTTGTGTTTTACTGCTATCACACATTTATGATAATATATGTTTCAACTTTAAAGCAGTGATAACTATAGTTGTATCTAAATTTGTATGTAATTATGCTATAGTCTATCTTTATTTTAAGTTTATGACATTAGTTTGGTCACATTATAACTCATAAATAAATAAAACTAATTTGAACATTTATGTTCGGAGGAAAGAAACAATTTTTTCTTAATTAGAATTAACAATAGTGTATTCTTCCATAATGTTTAATTAAATAGGGTTTTCATTATTTTGTTTACATGTGTTATGACTACTTAATTGTTAAGGTTGGTTGTAGGCTCAAAGATGCAATTAATCAAAACATTTAAGTGAATAAAAGTTGTAATTATTTACGTTTTGATGAGTTTAGGTTATGTGTTGAGCCCAAAGGATGACCATAATTTTAATCATTAAGCGGTATTTGCAAATTATATACTTAGTTAACTAATATTTCTGCCCAAATGTGATTATTTGCTAATTAAGTTTGCATTATTTAATAAAGAAGTTATTAATAGGTTGTTAATGGAACCAACGAGAAGTTAACAATTCCATCAAACTTCTTTTGTAAATCTGGTTTTAGGTGTGCGATCCTGTGGTTAATAACTAACATTTGCCCTATGGTTAGTTATACTTTTATGTTAATAATTTGATATATGCCAATTAAATAATTAGTTGGCAAATATTTATGCCCAACAGTGATGTATTTTGCTAATTGATTTTGCATAATTAAATGTAGAAGTTATTAATGGGTTGTTAATGGAACCAACGAAAAGTTAACAATTCCATCAAACTTCTTATGTGAATTTATTTTGTGTTGTGGTTAGATTCCAATAACTAACGTATGTCCTAAGTTACACTTTTATTTTAATAATTTGATATAGTCCTTATTTTGTATAGTCTCATATGTACATAAGTACAAGTCATTTGCTTAGATAGCCATTTACAAGTTTTTGTAACCACTAAATATTTAAAACATATTTAAAAGGGTAAACTAATGTTTACTATGGTCATAAAGAATTTCAACATGCATTATGATACGATCATCTCATACCTCTTACAGTTGAATAAAGTGACACATCAATGAGGATTAATGAGAATTACAGAGAGATCGAATTGCATGTTTATATGATAAAGTTTATTTTTATAAACTCGATAATAACACGTGAAAGTACACTTTTAAATAATTTTCTCATCATTAAGGTCTGCATTTTTATGGTGTTTGTAAGCTTTTATGCGATCTTAAAATTAAAGGGATACAGTAATCTCTTATATATTTCATTATGATATTTTTCTTATTAAGTTTGTTGATGTTTTTACATCAACTATACTTATAAGTAAAAGGAAAAATATGAAATAAACAAGGGCAAAACACATATTAGTACCCTGAACTTGGCAAAGTAGATCATCTAGTACCCTGAACTTTTAAGGGTGCAGAATGATACCATAAACTTGACAAAATGGAATTTCTACTACCCTATACTAATAAACTCAACAATTATTTATTTTTTTTCTTTCTAAAAATTATTTTAGTAGAGTGTTAGGAATTATACTTTGAGTTGATTATGACAAAACATATTAAAGATGGAGGACCTACAAGACAAAGCTAGAATAACATTAATGCTGATTGAAGATTAGTCAAACAGTATTTAATGCTCAGCTAAAAGATAAAGATCAACATTAATGCTGATTGAAGATTAGTCAAATAGTATTTCATTTCTTTAATATTAAATGCTGATAATAAATTTATCATTAAAACATGGTATGTAGAGTTTTGATAGAGATGTGGGCCAATAATTGTTGAACGTGGCACATATGATTTCTTAAGTTGGTTAGAAATTTAGAATTAAAGGAAAGTGTGACTTTTGCTCTCCACAATCTACTCCTTTTAATATATATCATTTAATTAAGGCCAAAACACATATTAGTACTCTCAACTTGGTAAAGTGGATCATTTAATACCTTGAATTTTTAAGGATGTAAAATGATATCCTGAACTTGAAAAAAATGAAATTTCTACTGCCCTATACTAATAAACACAACAATTAATTATTTTTTACTTTTAAAAATCATTTTAATATAATATTTTGTAATAAATATTTTATAGTAAAACTTATAGCTAGACAAATATATTTTTTTCCTATAATTTAATTATTTTTATCTTTTAAAATATAGTATTTTAATTATTTATTTAGAATAGAAAGAATTTATATATAGCATTGATTCTTAAAATATTTCTAACACGCTACTTTTAATATATTTTCCTATTATATTATTAAATGTTTGTTTCAAATAATTTTTAGATATACTTATAACTAACTATATAGGAGTTTTGTAATTTTCAATATGTATATATGCATATGAAGAAATAAATAGTCAAATTGTTATTGTCTTGAAATTATTTGAAACGAACACTTAATTATATAATACAAATATATATATGTATCAAAAGTAGTGCGATAATTCACTTTCTATAAAGTATTGTTCCATACATAAATTTCCGTATTATATATTGAAGTCTTCGTTTCAAATAATTTTGAAACAATAACAATTTGACAATTTAGATTTTTATATGAATATTTAAATTAAAAATTACAAAATTCCTATATAGTTAGTTATAAGTTGATCTAAAAATTATTTAAAACAAACATTTAATTATATTATACGAATATATATTAAAAGTAGTGCGTTAGAAATATTTTAGAAATCAATGCTACATATACATTCTTTTTATTCTAAATAATCAACTAAAATACTATATTAATTTTTTAAAGATAAAAAATAATTAAATTTTAAGAAAAAATATATTTGCCTAACTAAAAGTTTTACTATAAATTATTTATTACAAAATACTCTACTAAAATGATTTTTAGAAAGAAAAAAATAATTAATTGTTGAGTTTATTAGTATAGGGTGGTAGAAATTTTATTTTGTCAAGCTTATGGTATTATTCTGTACCCTTAAAAGTTCAAGGTACTAAATGATTTACTTTGTCAAATTCAATGTACTAATATGTGTTTTTGCCTTTAATTAATTATTCCCATAAATAAATAATACTCAAATTAAACATCTGTCCACTTACAAAATATGCACATTTAGTAATGTCAAAATAACATGTTACATATGCAATATTTATTCCAACATTATACATGTCACAAGTACCAAAATAGAACTTGTAATTCATAGTTTTTTGCATAGGGTGGCAATGTTTCACCTGTAGCAAACAAGCAACAACTGGCCATAAATTAATGAACCGGACGAATATGGATGAAGCTTTGTTCATGTTTGTTCATTTAGTTTTAGCCGGACATATAAACGAACACGATCGTTTAAACGAACGAATTTTTTTGTTCATGTTCGTTCATTAAGACACTAAACGACATAAGCGAACGACATAAATATACATAAAATTTACAAAAATATCGAGTTCTGGGTATGCCCTTCGGTTCGACTAATGCTTCTGCCGTGTTTATGGATTTGTCATGAACGCATATTTTCCACAAGTACCTCTTGATAGTTCGTTAGTTGTTTCATCGACGACATCATCGTTTACTCAAGTTGAAGAAGAGCATGGAGCCAACATATACGGATTGTGTTGTGCGATTCTGTGACAGCAAGAAGTTGTATGCGAAGTTTTCGAGTGCGAATTCTGGTTCCAGCATGTCGCTTTCCTTGGTCATGTTGTATCTGCGACGGCATCATTATGGATCCATTTTCAAAGGGTTTGAAGCTATCTCCAAATGGAGAGACTACTACGGTGACGGAAGTGAGAAGTTTTCTGGGGCTTGCTGGCTATTAACGAGTTTTGTTTGAGGGTTTCTCTCCGATTAGCATTTACCTACTTACCCAACTGATGAGAAGGTGTGAGAAGTTGTGTGGAACGGCTAATAATGAGGTCAGGAGAGTTTTGTGGAATTGAAACGGGAGATTGGTGTCTAGCTGCCGATATTGACTCTATCCATCAAGGTTCACGGTGGTTTTCAGTTATACAGTGATGATCGTAAGAAAGGTTTGGGTTGTGTTTTGATTTGCAACTGGGAAGGTGATCGCCTAGCTTCAAGACATGAAGCCTTATAAGTAAATTATCCAACCCATGATATTGAGTTAGCATATGCGGTGTTTTTGCATAGAAGATCTGAGACACTATATATATGGTTGATGAAGCTTATGCTATTTTTACTGTTCCATAAGAGTCTCAAATATCATTTTTACTCTGCGAGAACTATAACATTGAGAAGAGAAGTTGGTTGGAACTTTTGAAAGATTATGACACTATCATCCAGTACCATCCGGGAAGGGACCCCCCCTCTAATGTGTTGCCGTCGCTCTTAGTCGAAAATCTGGGCATGATAGCTTATTTTGATTCCATGATCTTGTTGATTTAGAGCGTTTGGAGTTTGAGTAATTGTACTGACGGTTCTGGTGGCTATTGGGCGAGTATGAGGATACAGTCTAACCTCATGCTACAAATCAAAGAAGCTCAAAGGGACGACGGTGAGTTGTGGGCTATTATGCAGAATGTTGAAGATGGTAAACATACTGAGTTCAGTGTTGATGATGACGGTGTTGTGTGGTTTGAAGATAGGCTATGTGTTCCAAATGATTAGGAATTCGCGGAGATGGGTATGACGGTAAGCTCATTGTTCTCCATTTAATTTTTCATTCTTAGTTCCAACAAAGTTGTACAGAGATTTGAAAAGTACTTTAGGTGGAATGGGCATGAAGCATATTGTGGCTACGTTTGTATCATATGTATGACTTGTAGCAGGTCAAAATTGAACATCAGAGAGCTAGTAGTTTGTTACTACCGTTGGAGATTCCTATGTGGAAACGGGATGAGATTTCCATGGATTTCGTTACTGGTTTGCCTACTACTCAGAAAAGACATGATGCGATTTGGGTAGTTGTTGATCGGCTAACCAAGTCTGTATTTCTTACCATTCGGAAGAACTATGGTCTTTAGTAGTTGGGCGGAGATTTTTTGAAGGAAATGTTTGAACTGCATGGTACTCCGTCTTCTATTGTGTCCGACAGAGATCCGATTGTTTATGGTCTCGTTTTGAAAGGATTAACAGCAAAGCTTGGGGAAAATCGTCTTAATGTTCAGTCTACAGAAATTTATCCCCAAACCGATGGTTCACGTAGAGAGGACCATTCAGACTTTGGAAGATATGTTGAGGGCTTGTGCTTTGGAATGGACAGTAGTTGGATGAATATTTGTGCTTGGTGGAGTTGCTTCAATATAATAGTTGGGCATGCTAGCATCAGGGCAGCACTTTCAAGGCTTTTGTATGGTAGAAAAATGTCGAGAAACACCTATTTGCTGGGATGAGTAGGTGAACGTTTGATTGAAGGTCCGGAGTTATCGAGATTACTAATGAGAAAGTGGTTGTTGCTATGGAGAAATTGAAAGAGGCTAGATTGTGACAGAAGAGTTATGTTGATAAGCATCGACGTGACTTAGAGTTTCAAGTTTGAGATCGTGTATTTCTGAAGGTTTCGCCATTTAGAGGAGTTAAACGTTTTGGGATCAAGGGCAAGCTCAGTCCTCGATTCATTGGTCCGTTTGAGATTTTGGAACGTATTGGAGAGGTTTCGTATCGTCTAGCGCTTCCTCCGCAGTTATCGCACATTCACGATGTCTATCTGTCATCTCTTTTTGACGGGGATACTTTATCGCATCCATTGCATGTCGCATCTTTTCCTTTTGATCAGATTTCACCTGTATCGTCTTTGTCCGAGGAACATGATGAATTATGGATCGGCAAGAGAGAGTCATGAGAAAACAAAGTTATTCCTTTTTGTGAAGATTCTTTGGAAGGAATCACCCAGTACGCGTGAGGATACCTGGGTGACCGAAGAGTCTATGCGAGCTAGTTTTTCCTCATTTCTTTGTCTAGTTACGGTATGTTTTTCGTTTCGTATTGATATACTATTTCGTTTTCATTCCGGTTATTTCAATTTTCGTGGATGATTTTTTTTAGAGGCGGAAAGAAGTTTGTAAAACCTAAAAATCTCAACAAGTGTAAAATTATCAAAATACCCCTAATGCAAGAAAATTCCATAAAAGCTTAAATAAAATTAATTTAAATGTTAGAAAAAAATCCATAAAAGCTTAAATAAAATTCATTTAAATGTTAGAAATTATAAAAATGCAACATATGACAATTATGAAATTTTTGTAAGATTAAAATACTTTATGTTATGTAAGAAAAAAAATAATTAATAATTATGTATAATTATTATGCCGAAATTAAGTATATTTAATTATTTATACATTACAAATTTAATTAAATAAAATAAGGATAATAACCAAAATAATTTGGCTAATTTTAAAATCAGTTTTAGTCAAATTGAAAGACCCATAAACTCGGCATAATCCCTTTTATAATTTCTTTATGCATTTTCATTTTGATAAACTCTAAAAACAATATCACCGAAAACCCTAAAATACAAAATGGCGGCATAAGAATTTTTCCAAGGCAAGCACGATTTTTCTAGGGTGTTTTGAAGGTCAAGGATTGTGGGAAAAATAGTGGGAAGATTGTAAAGTGCTTGGTTCGATTGTGGTATTTGTTTTGGGTTCGAATTAAGCAACCGGGTTCAATAATTCATTAAATCATCAAGAATCATCAAAGGTATTTTTGTATCTCAATTTTCATCATATTAATTCGTTCTATGCATGAGAAAAATTATCATGCATGTTATTTTGATTTTATAAATTAAAACATGTTCGAAACCCTAATTTTTAGCTAATTATGAAATCGGCACAAATAATATTTGTACAATTGATTTTATATTTTTCTAAGGTTTTTCATATCACATATAACTCAGATAAATTGTTGGAAAAATTTAGGAAGGATTCGAATAATTATTGGGGATTTATCATTGTTTGCCGATTTCGAATTAAAGGAAAAAGGAAAGAAATAAAATTAGGGTTAGGGTTTTGATAATTTTTCCAGGTGCATTTAATGCCAATGATTGGGAAATAATTATGTTTGTGATTGGGAAAAATTTAATTAGGGTTTTAGTGATTTATTTGTTATCCGATTTGCTATTTAAAAGTATAAGGACTTGTTTTGTAATTTCTGAAACTATGGGGTCTGTTTTAGACATGTTATTATATTTATTATATTCTGTATAAAATAAGTTGGGGGGTATAAAATGTCATATTGATATTATTTTGGATTAAAATGGTTAATTACATATAATAAGTAATTAGAAATTAATTAATTAAAATAGAGGGACTGAAATTGTAAATTCTGAAAAGTATAAGGTTTGGTTAGTATTTAATGTATAAAGTATGATTTTGTCATAATTGAATCTATAAGGGCTTGTTTTGTAATTATGGATAATTAAAGATATTGTTTAATTAATTAATAAACCAAAAGGACTAAATATGTAAATTATGTAAAATTAAGGGTTTGACTTGTAAATACAGAAAATGGAAGGTATAATCTGAATAAAATGTGAAACTTTAATATTTACACTTTTAACCTTGAAAATTGTTGATTTTGTATATTAAACCCTAAAATATGGGGCGTATGGATGCATCCTAGATTTGTTTTGTATTCGATGGATTATGACATTATGATATATGTACATTTGGTGACTGATGTTTGGGTGCATTCCACGTCTTTCACAAAAATTTGGAGCTCGCGACTCCATGGTTATTATGATATGATTTGTTTGGGCTTGGTAATTAGACTTGATTTGATTTTCTGATTCATCTTTCCTTACACTATGAATTGACTTCTGATTTGTCTTACCTTATATTTGTATTCCTTTGATCATGTCTTATGATATCCTTTGCACTTTGTATCGTATCCTTTGATTGTCCGTTATCTTTTGCGTTCGATTATATATATCTGTTCACTGGGCTTTGTAAGCTCAGCCGCACTTTCTTTTCCTGCGGCAGGTATCTAAGCTAGGAGTTGGGGTTGCTTTCGGGTTATGAGTGCTGAGTGTGGACTTACCCTAGAGATCTTAGTTTTGATATATGATTTGTTTCTTTTCAAGACATTCGTTATTTCGGTTATTTCGTTTGGATATGTTTATCCTTTGAGAACTTATGTACCTTAAGTCATGTTGACTTATTTCCTTTGGTTATTTATTAAGACTTCCGCTGTTTATGCTTGTGTTATGATTATGAATGCTTTTGATGTCACACCATATTTGTAATACTTCTACCCTTTTGGGTCGGGGCGTTACAATTTATGGTATCAGAGCTGCCAGGTTAATCATGACGAGGTCTTATGACCTTAGAGCTTAGGCTATGACCTGTGAGGATTGGGTAGACATTAGGTTCCTTCTGCGTAACTCTCTTCCGTAACCTATCTTGTTTTCGTTTGCTAATCGTTTTCTCGATCGTTCAGATGGTGACTACCCGTAGAAACTCGGATGACGATGTTCCTAACTTCGAGGCCATGATTACTGCTGCTGTGGCCAATGCTCTCCCTAACCTTACGGCTGCTTTGAGAACTCAGATCACCAATGACATCAGGAATGGTGCTGGACCTTTAGGTGGTGGTGGTGGTGATGCTATACCCCAAGGGATTCATGTTCGGATCAAAAGGTTTACTAAGTTAAAGCCGTTTGCGTTTCGGTCTGCTGCCACTCCTGCTGAGGCAGAAGACTAGATTACGCATATGGAGAAGTTATTTCAAGTTTTGGGATGTCCCGACAATTTCAAGACTCGTCTTGC
>BQNB010152422.1:0-15775 GCA_026074375.1 Tanacetum coccineum
TTATAGAGGCTCGCTTTAGCTTGCCGTCTACGAGTCTTTAAACTTGAGAAGCTGATTTTAATATTTCAAAATGGGTCGGATTGAGTGACGGGTCAATATAAGGTTTATCGAAGGCTTCCTATGTAAAGGGATGACTATATCAGAACCAATAAGCGTACATTTTGTGTTTCCATCTTTCTGGGTTCTTTGCTGTCTTCACTGGCCCAAAACTGCTCTCTTTATGCTCAAATCAAATATGCAAGAAAGGCAAGAATGATATGATAGAACCAGATTTATGTATACCTGCAAACATAGTTCGGATCAATGTTTAACTTTGATACACATCATTTTTTGGATTGTGTCATAATGCTCTCTCCACTTATCACACTCACTCACTCTTACACCTAATGCTCCTTCTTCCTCCTCTCACATATCTGTAACTGGACACGTGTCTTAGTGTATGAAATACTGAAATTAGCTAATGTATGTTATGATGATATGATCTAATTTCATTTTTTTGGATTGTTGCAAGAATTGAGTGTTGGATTTATGTTTTTTATTTCTTACACACTTAATATACATATGACCATACTATTTTAAAAAATAATGTGTTACATACTCACGATATTAAGTCATTTTGTATTGACAGTATGGTTGTGATTTAAAACATCACAAGAAGGGGCCAAGGGATTCGACCTCAAGGACTTTCGGATAAAGAGTGAAGTTGATAACCATTGATCCGAACTATGACATGTGTTACTTTTACATTTAATACTATTTAACTACCTTTCTAAAACCAAGTAGATTCAAAATCTATAATTGTCCACACCGGCAAACATAAAGTGAAAATAAGTACTAGCCTGACTAACGATAACAAATATGACATGGTAACAAACTAGTTCTTGCACTAGCGAGTATGCAATCTCTAGCTAAAGTCTAGGCCGACGACAAACAGTCCCGTGTCGGTAAAGCATATCCGAAAAAGGGTAAATCTTGATCTAATTTTGTTCAACTTGATAATTGAGTAATCTTTAATCACCTCAAGCGGGTGATAGATCTTATGGAGTTATGGTGCATATGATGTAATGTTCTTGCTATACTTTAATCACCAAGCTCTTTTTAACCTCGACCAACAACATGTTTAATAAACAAGATTTGCTTTCACGATTACATGTAAACTAGTTAAAGATATATAAGACATAGGTTAGCAACCGGTCAACTTCACCCTCTATGTTTTCCATTTTTTTAAGTTATTATAATTTTGTTTATATTATAAAATTGTGAAAAAAGAAAGTGCGGAACAAAAATTATAAAGTTTAATAAGTCATAAGCATTAAATTGTCAAAAATTATAGCACATAAACGGATAAAAAAAAAACTGTGTTGTAGGTAAATTGTGAGACATAGGCATAAAAAATACTGAACATGAGTACGCTTTAGCACCCATAAATTTAAATTCATATCAAAAGTACGTTTATGTGTGCCCAATAGATCTCAATTCAATCTTATGTCAGTTTTGTAGTTATGTGACTGACATAAAATGTAGGGGTGCTCACGGTTCGACTACACGGACCGACCGCATCCAAAAAGCGGACCGTTGTCAGATCAAAACCGGACCGCGGACGAAACCGACTTTGTCTCAAAACCACCGGACCGAAATGGTCCGGGTCGGTTCCGGTCGGTTCAGTCTTTGGTCAGGTTCCGGTCCGGTTTCCGGTCCGGTTCGGTCTTCGGTGCGGCCCAACAATGCATAAATGCCGGTTTTTTCGTAAAACCGGACTGGACAGGACTGATGATCAGAAATAAGAAAAACAAGTATTTTATTTACGTGACCAATTTTTTTAAATCGTACGTATGTCAGAAGCATTGCAATATTGGGCTCGTTTTGTTAATTCGAAGATCTTTCCGATGTTATTTTCTATCTGAATGAAACAGTAGATTTCTGCTATATATTTGATAAATAAAGTTCATTATATAAAAATCATAAATAGTTAAAAGTTAATGGTCCGTTTTGTAAGTTTTTTTTTTTTTCTCGTTAATGGGCCGGTGAAAATTGTTTTGTTTTTTAATGTGGCCCAAATTCGGGCCGATGTTTTTGCTCACTACTCGTATATTAAGATTAACATGTGATGTTTTTGTGAAACTAACCTAGTACGTAGTACTCCCTCCGTCCCACATTAAGTGTCCACTTGACTTTTTCAAAGTCTTTTTTCTTTAACTTTGACCTTAATGATTTATTCTTATGCTATATGATACTTGATGCAAGATATATGAATGGATAGAGTTTTGAATATATTTTTCGTTGGTATAATTTTCGTTCAATATTATGTTTTTGTGGAGCTGTTGTTGATCGTCGGGAAACCCTTTACCCAAAAAAAAAGAATGTTATTAATCCTTCATTTCTAAAATTTTACGGGAGTTCTTGCCTTGAATTGACTTGAAAAAAAAATGACTCCGGTAAGAGCCTCTGCCTTTCGATTGTTGATTTTACTCACATTTTGGCGTTTTTCACCGGCAAGGCTTGTTAAATCATGACGTTTATTACAGACAAACTTGTTTTTCTTTTATTGCTAGTTTCTTGGTTGGACTCGTGTTTGAAGATAGGAATCATGAGGCATACATGTTTTTAAACAAGCTCATCAAACATAAACTTTTGTCAACCAACTACACTCATGTACAATACGGTTATTATAGCCCTTTGCGATAACCCTGACAAAACCATGATGGATGATGCTCTCAAACTCTACCAAGAAATGGTTTCTCAACCAGACGTCGTCACTTACAACTCTTTGGTTTCTGGCCTTTGTAAGATACGCCGTTGGACCAAAGCCTATTTCCTGCTTAAAGAAATGCTTGATATACACGTTGTCTCTCCAGATGTCGAAACCTTTAATATATTAATCAATACAATTTGCTGCGAAAGCAGGCTCCATGTAGCCGCCCATGTTATTATTTAGATGATGCATGAAAGAGGTATTTCTCCAAACATTGCAACATACAATTCACTTATAGATGCTCACTGTGTAAAGGGTGAAATGGACAAAGCACGCTCGCTTGTTAATTATATGGTGTCAAATCATCATCTCGCCCCTGATACTGCTACTTATACCAGTTTGTTAAATGGCTACTGCAATGATTATGATAAGATGGACGACGCCATGCTTATTTATCATGAAATGAATGAAAAAGGTTTTAGGCCCAACTGCGTCACTTACAATCGCATGATACAGAGCTGCTTCTCGGCTGATCATTTTGGAGATGCGCACAAACTTCTTTACTTGATGACGTGCTCGGCACAAGTCAAACGCTGTATACTAAACACTTATTGTGATATTTTAACAAATGATCTTTTTAGAAAAACAACTACTTGCAGAGGGGCCCTCATACCCCTTTGTATGATTTTACTTGTGAAAGATAGCAAGCTAAATTCAGATATGTCTGTCATTATAAGTACTTTTGGATGGTCTGATTCGTCTCTGTTGGAACATGATTTTGGCAAGGGAAACTTGTTCGAGGCCTAAGGCAGAGGTATAAAACCTACACCCGACATATATAACTCGATGATTTTTGGTTTTTGTGAGAAAGGTCTTATAAATGATGCAAAACGGTTGTTTCTTGAAATGGAAGAGAATCATTGCTGGCCTACTACTGATACTTACAATTACCTTCTTCGTGTATATCTGAGGAACAAGTGCTATGATGATGTAAAGGTGCTTCTATACAAAATGAAGAGACAAAAGCATTATCTTCGTAAGGTTACGTTGTCAATGCTACGTGCTTCAGTAGCAGCCGGATCACTGGATGCCACTTTGTTGAATTTGATTAAAAAGCTTGCGTGATAGGAAGAGATGGACTTCCCTTGGTTTTCTGACTAGACAGCAGTCTCTTTATGCTTCCTGGTCGGCTTTGGCTGCTGGCACGAGTTTGATATGTACTCCGTTAATGTAATAGCTTGATCATTTGTATACTTTTTAGAACTTCGCAATGTGTTAGGTTTTATGAACTAGTTATCTTTTATAGATTTGTTTCAGTATCTTATGTTATGCTCTCGAAGCTGATGAGTCTAGAAGCATTATAAGCAAGATGGAAAGGGCATAAAGCAGGATGAGTTGAACCTAAGATTTAATTTTGATACCAACCCAATAGAAAGAAAGACTTCCTGAGCATTTTGCTTGTGCTTAAATGCAGGTATGCCCCCACTTTATCTAGCTGGCTATGGACTTCTTTAATCTGGAAAAGCTGATACGCTCAAATTTTGAGCTTATCAACTGAAGCTTATGGCTTATCTATGTAAATAAGCTACAAAATGTGAGATTATTAACTTCTCCAAACTCAGATAAGCTCATAAGCTGGCTAAGTAACTAAATCCAAACACCCCCTTTAAGAGTTAAAGTTTTGTTAAATTTGCATAACATGCCAGACATTACTTTTGTGGGTCATTAAAAGGAAGGTATCTTTGAAATACTAAAACCTATCAGATGAGTGCTGCATCAAACAATCATTATAGGGTCATCATAGGGTTAACTATTAAAAAATATGCACTAATATTTAATGAAACAGTATAGGAAGTCACATGATTAAGCATTAAAAATAGCTTTTGGGAAATGTTTAACTTGTTACAGCTGTTAGAACCACCCGAGATAAAACACAACCCTATCAGCTCTTCTATGCATTTAATGGATCCGACTATCCGAGGTAATTAACTTCGAAGCAATGAAGATCTCCTTCAAGAAGCTTTTCGTTGTGATGCTCCTCCTATTGATGGTGGTCGTCACTCCAGTAGATGCGGTCGTCACTCCAGTAGATGCACCTGTTGATGCTCGTGTCGATCATCGTATTGATGATGCTCCTGATGATTATTCTATTTCATTATCAAATCAAATAACAAAGTTATTGATTGTTAATATATCCAAATATGCAACATCGTTAAACTAAAATGAGTATATACTGCTGTACTTAGAATTCAAATCGCGGGTTGAGTTCTGAGAAGTTTATTAGATCTATTTTAAATAAAACAAAACAAAATGAAACTCACACATGATAGATCATTTTTACATTTTTAACATAGAACAGTAAAAAGAGTGACTTTTATAGTACATGTGATTATTTTTGTAACACGGATACATGAACTTCTGAACACAAAAAAAAGTAACTAACGTTTATGGATACAAACAAGAATATAATATAAAACTTATGGCTTATTATGGCAAAACCTGTTGACCAAAGCGAGTGCATTACTAGTGACTTGAGAAACGTATTCCATCCTCTTGGTGATAGAGTCCTTCACATGACCATCTAAGGATTGATCCGAAAATCCCCTGCCACATATGTTTTGATTAGTAAGTGCAGAACCGACCCAAGTCTCAACGGTGCTCATGTGCCACTCAAAATCTTGACCTTTGGTCCGAGCCATCTTCTCCAGCTCCTGAACCGACTGGCTTAGACTTGTAACACTGTTGGTCATAGTGCTGATACAGTCTTTGACAGCTTGGTGCTCTATGGGTTTTATTCCAGAGACTCGGGCCATTTTGGAAACGAAAACAAACGCTGACTTGGCGTTCTTGAAGCTGACTGTGATGACTGCTTTGGCGAGTTGGTGGTTGCTCCCCTGGATAGAACCAGAATAACTTGAGATACAGTTGACACAGAGCAGGGTGCAGGGTGGTTTTGCAGGAGGCCTTGATGGTGTGGCACCATTGACGGTGGTATACGGGAGGGAGTGTGGCCAGGAGTCAGTTTTTATAGCTTTTATTTGTTGTTTTGTTCAACATGTTATAGAATAGTTATAGCGTCTATGGTTTGATGCTAATATGAGGCGATAATGTTATATCTCGTCATCCACAGTCAAGTTACTTCCGGAAGGCTCAGTGCAGGAGGTATGTGTTGTTCAGTCACAACTCACAATAATCAAATAGTTTAATAATACATATTTTTGTTTTATTCTGCTAAACTGATTTATTGAGTTTTGATGTGAATAGAAAGACTGGTTTGCCATTATAACTTTCAAGTATGGCTGATACCGTCATTATAAAGTTTTATGACTTTTATTATTGGAAGTAATTTTAAAATTCTATTTCTGCACAGATCAGAGAAGCTGCCATATACTATCAGCATTCTTCTTGAATCAGCAATCCGCAACTGTGACAACTTTCAAGTCACAAAGGAAGATGTGCAGGTAATCCTCGATTGGGCGAAGACTGCTCCAAACCAAGTCGAGGTTCTGTTCAAGCCGTCTCGTGTTCTGCTTCAGGTATTTGTTTTGATCTTTTATGGTTCATGATAAATTGCATCAGATATATTTCTATCCAAGTAGTTGTGTTGTGATCATTTTTATTATTTATCAGGACTTTGTTCGTGTGTCAGCTGTTGTAGACCTTGCTTGCATGCGTGATGCAGCCAAGAGTCTTGGCAGAGACTACAACAGAATTAATCCTTTGGTACGTACCTTGCCAGAACTCTTGTATTTGTAGTACAAGTAAATGCATGAGTTTGTGTAAGTGGTCATGCATAATTTCGATAATCAGGTCCAGGTTCCTGTGGATATAGTGGTCGATCATTCGGTTCAAGTTGATGTTATTGGAAAGCAATTTTGGAGCTTGCTTTTCTCAAGTGTGGATCTAAAGCTTTTCTAAACGTGCTTGTGTTTCCACCGGGATCTGGTATTGTACATCAGGTATAGTGTTTATCTGATTGAACCATAGTAGAGATGGCGGTTTTGACCCATTTACAAATTCCAATTTCTGTTCATGAATCTCACATGCTCATCACATTAAAGTATCCAACAATCAAATTCCAACATCTTTTTGCTCATGTGTTATCTTCAATTTTCAGTTTTACTACTAATTTAATATGTTAAATTTATTTAGGTGACCTTCAATATCTTGGATGGGTTGTTTTCATGCTCTACCCTGATACTGTTGTCGGAACTCATTCCCACACCGCTATGATTGGCGGGTTAGGTTGGTTAGCCGGAGGAATTGAAGCTGAAACGGCAATGCTTGGGCACGTAAGAAGAGATCTACTTATAATTTGTATTCCAAAAAAGATGATGTCATCAAGATTCTTTTTGTTGATAGCTGATCAGAATGGTTTTGCCTGGCGTGGTTGGGTTCAAGCTATCAGGGAAACTTCAAAATGGTGCAACAGCTACTGATTTGGGGCAGAGAGTCACGCATATGTTAAGGAAGCATGGTGTAGTTGGCGAAGTTGTTAAATTCCATGGTAAGCAAACTTTTTTAATTTATTTAGGGAAAGGTGTGGGTAAGCTATCACTTTCTGATAGGGTTACTATGCCAACATGACTCTCGAGTATGGTGCAACAATGGCTTTCTTCCCAGCGGATTGTGTTACCCTAGAATATCTAAAACTTACTGGACGAAGTATTGATATGGTAATATCCTACTCTTATTGGTTGGATTGCTTCCAGTCTTGATGTACCACCTTTGCAAATTTCAGGTTGCTATGATAGAAGCATATATACCTACGTTGACTATTATATTCTTGCTCTAGTTGATTTTAGACTAACGGGTAACTGTGTCATTTGTAATTTCAGCCACAGGAAGAAATAGTCTACTAGTCATATGTGGAGCTAGACCTGTCAATAGTAGAACCGGGCCAAAGAGGCGAGTCTCTATGTGCTTATTAATCCATCCAATGTTTTCCGTTAAATCTTGGAAAGTTTGATTTTAATGGTTCACAAATACATCAAACCCCAGTGAAATAATGCTCATTGTTTCTGCAGGTTAGTCACAACTTTTGATATCTATGCAAGTATGTATGTTTTGCAGTGAAATGCTCATTGGCTAGGACAAACCATGGGTCAAGTATGTATTAGTACTTGTCCCATAAACATAAAGTTTGCAAAGAAAAACTAACGCACATGTGGAATTTCTTTGATTTATGCAGAAGTATTTGTCCAAGCAAGGGTTCAACATTTTTGTATATGGCTGCACGGCATGTTCAGGGAAATTATGTGAATCAGTTCGTGATGGCATTGTTGATAACGGTATGTATTTTCCTTTTATGTTGAGTTTTTTAAGTAGCTGTAGCTCGAATTTTGAGTAAGTGGATTTGGGGCTTTGATATATCTCTAAGGGGTCAAATTGGAAAATGAAAAATTATTAGCTAGTGTCAAACAGGTTGATAGTCGCCCAGTGCATAAAACCCGTTTAACCATTTTATTCAAAGAATTAGGTTATATTGGAATAATGTTAGTTCTGTAATATTTGGAAAAGTCTCAGATTGTTTGGAAAAGATCTAACCTACTTGTTAAAAAGATCAATATGAGTAATATACTTTCAAAAATTTACCAATATGACTAACCACTTGACATGATAAATTACACCGTTAGTACGCAATATATAAACAATTGCACCGTTAGTCCTCAATACATAACCACGCTAGTCCCCAACACATAACCCAGTTAGTCCCAAATACATAATCCATCGCTACCCACCGCCGCCACCACCACAACCACTCACCACCACCACCACCACCCATCACCACCACCACTGCCCATCATCACCATCGCCACACCACCACCACCCACCATCACCGCCACCCACCAACACTACCTACCACTTACCATCGCCACCCACCATAAATGGTGATGTCTTGATTGTTTAAAGGCATTGATGATGTACTGGCGATAGTGGGTGGTGGGTGGCGGTGGTAAGTGGAGGTGGTGGCGGTGGTGGGTGGCGACGGTCGGCGGTGGTGGGTGGCGGCAGTGCTAGTAGGTGGTCGTGGTGGGTGGCGGCGGTGGTGGCGATGGTGGTGGCGGTGGCGGCGATGGTGGTGGTAGGTGGCGATGGTGGTGGTGGGTGGTGGGTGGTGGGTGATGGGTGGTGGTGGTGGTGTGTGTGGCTGTGGTGGTGGCGGTGGTTAGGTATTAGGGATCAACGATGTAATTATTTATGTATTAGGTACTAACGGTGTAATTTACCATGTCAAGTGGTTAGTAATATTGGGAAAATTTTAAAAGCTTGTTACTCATAGTGATCTTTTAAGAAGTATGTTACTCATATTAGCACAAAAATAAAAGTATGTTGCTCATTTGTAGCTTTTGTCCTTTAGATAACTTAAGTTTCATACAACATATCCAGACACCCCTTATGCTTATAAAATCACAAGCTTAAGAATTGTAGATCCCAAATATAGATCTTTCTAGCCTGTTAAAGGGTTGTAACCAATATGGATAGTTCCACACTAACTACAGGAGAAACAATGACAATGAACACTATAAGTTATGCGGAAACTAACTTATAATGCTAAGAAGAACAATGAATACTAAACTTTGATTATTATTAATACGATTGCTAACAATGTTAATTCATAATCTAACTATGCCGTAGGGTTCCTTTTATACACCAAGGAAACCCTAATAGGCTTACAAAACGTGTTAAGTGATCATGCATATCTATTCCTAATATATCTAATGCATATCACTTAAGCAGTGCTAATATTCTATAATAGCAGTACTAATACAAAGCTAGCAGTACTAAGTAACTAACTATTAATACTTGCAGTACTAACTATAACTAGCAGTACTAATATTACAACTGGCAGTACTAATGACTTAATCAATATTCTTCAGTCTTCAAAAGCAGTACTAAATCCTTCCAGCAGTATAAACGTATAAAAGCCTTTTAATTCCCAACAATCCTCCCCAAAACTTGTGATTTATCTTCAAATCATCAAGTTTGTTCAAATTAAAGCTTTTTGATCTTCTTCTACTGAGGATGCTTCTAAACACTCTATCTTTGCTGATGAAGTTGAGATTTGATAAACCTTATAAGCTCATATGCCATCTCAGATACCTCATAGTTCACATGAAGTTTCCATCTAAGCATCCTTGTAAGTGTATCCTGAGGAAGTGGATACTTCTTCTTAACTAACATGTAAATTGTCACTTCTCTCAGCCACAAGGAGTGAACCCCACATGAATCATAAAGTTTCCATTCTATCAACTCTTGGCTGTTATGATTTTTCTAGATTTCACCATTTTCATCTGGATCAAACATAATCTTCATGTCACCCCAGAGCATTAGATCATCAAACCCTGGTCTTGTAGATACATATTTCTCATTGAACAATCTGTACAGCACAAGCAAATCATCTCTGTCAAAATCACTTAACATGTCACTGAAGAATTTGTAAGTATTGTAGGTTCCATCTGCCCTGTATATCTCATAGAATCCTGTATTTTCTCTGCAGTAAGTTCTCCAACTAACTATCGGAGATTTGACAGCCAATGGAGTTACATTAATTCCTTCTTCAGAATCAGAGACAACTTGCACATATTCAGTGAGAGTGAGATTTTTTGGATCATCCTTGTTCTTCTGCCTTTTGATTTTGTCTTCTCTAGCCTTTGAAATCTTTCTTTTCTTCCTTCCTTCAGTTTTCTCTTGACTCTCTTTTTCTTCCTTTTCCTTCTCAGAATTCATGGGCACAAACCTTTGAATATCATCCCATACCATCTCAAATATGGGTCTAATGTCGTCATATTTCATACCCTTGAAGTGTCTCTACTTGTATCCTCCCTGATTTATCAAATATGTAACCATGTTCTTTCTTGCTTGAGCCACTGAGATTGGCCTATTCTTAAGAGCATGATATCTTAGAACTGACGGATCATTCCAATCAATCTCATGAGCTTGTGTAGCTTCAGCTGGGACTTCTTCCCTTGTATCGAGCATCCTTTGTATTTCAAAAGTTGCTTCCAAATTCATCCTTTCTTGTTCTAGTGCTGTCATTTCTCTTGCTTGTTCTTCCTCAAGCATCTTTTTGGCTATTTCCTCATCCATGCTTATTTAAACTTGAACCCTCTTCTTAAGTTTCTTGGGAGGCTCAGGTTCTTGCATAATTTCTTTCCCATTCTTTTTAGCCTTTCCACCAGCAGTACTACTTGGTTCACTAGCAGCACTAACTCTAGCAGTACTAAGAATTCTATTGGCAGTACTAACTTCACCACTGCCAGTACCAACATTTTTACCTCTTCTGGTGTAAGTATGAATAAGACCAACACTCTTTCCTCATTCAGCAGCCTCTGCAAGGACCTTAGCAGCACTTAGAACTTTCAAATGATCTTTAGATTGATCACTTTGACTGCTAACTTTTATAGGAGTAACCAAGGTAATATATGTGTCTGCATCAATTTCTTATATTATCCTCCCTTGTTTGGAAGAATCCTCTGCAACATCTTCATCCTATGAAAGAACAATCCTAGCCTTTTGTCTTGCTCTGCCAGCCTTGATTTGTTGTTCCAACTTCTTCACTTTCATGATGAGCTTTGTATAAGCAGTATTGTATGTGTGCTTGGTCTTTTTCAGCTCAGACTCCAAACCTTCAACTTTCTTGGCTAAGGTTGTACACAAAATCATCAAATCATGTAGTGATAGACTACCCTCATCATGTCCAAGTGAGTAAACACTGTGGAGAGGTGATTCATGGGGCAATGAAGTAAGCTCCTATGTATGATGAGTGGTGTCCATGTGTTGTAGTGAAGGTGATGGTTGATGTGTTTGTGGAGACAATGATAGTGAAGATGTGATTCTGGATGGTGATGATTGAGGTGAAGAGGATTGATGTTGACCTTGAGCAATCATAGTATCAAATAGAGGAGTTACCACCCCCAGAATATCCTTTGGAGACCCTTTTCATGTTGTTGAACAGTTTATGTATAAGGGTAGGAGTGGGATAGATAGTCTTGTGAGGAAAAAGAAGCTTTTGATGTTTGTTCACATGGATTTGAATGAACCTTGGATACATCAAAAACTTGTGTTCACTATCAATATTTTTGACCATGGCTTCAAAGATAAATTTAGAGAAGTTGAAAGTCCTATTGGTTGTCAGGCATATGATAGCAGTAGCTATGTTACTACTAAATTGATCCCAAGCAGTCTTTTTGGGGCTTAAACATTAGAGTAAGGTGTGAATGAAGAACTTCCACCATGGGGAAAAGTACCCCTTTTTAAAAGTAAGACTGTCAGAGTCAGTTATATACCCTATTTGAGCCAGTTGCTCAAAAATTTCTGCATTTGGGAGAGTTGCAATTCCTTCAGAATCCTCAAGCTTCAAATGTCTCCTAATAGAGGCCTCAGACACCAATACCTTAACTCTCCTGTCAATAGTTGCTGAAATACCCTGAACTCCATCTTCTATAGTACATAAAGCAGATGTTTCCCAAAATTGTTGAATGAGGGAAGTATAAACTGTTGGATTTACAGTGAGGGCATAGTGAATGTGACTTATACTTAGGAAATATATGATTTGTTCAAACCCTTCACTACCCGCTAACTTTTCCAAGTAGGCAACCATGTTATGTTTATCGCGAAAGTCCAAGTTCGCCATGATGTATAGAAAGATGATTAAAGTGCTGGGATATGATCGTGGGAGAAAGTATAAGGTTTTAGTAAGGTGAATTGAATTTAGAGAGAGTTTTTAAAGAGTATTGTTTCACCGACTGTAAAAGATTTAAACTTATCTTGAAGAAATCTAATGATTATATAGAAAGATCATGAAATCTCCAATTAGTCAAACCCTATAGGCTAGGTTCTTGGCGGAAATATCTAAACGGCTCTTTGAAAGTAGGAAAATCAGTTGTGACTCAAACTGTACTAACGGTCACCTAGCAATACTAAGTTTGGTCTAATAATACTAACTTTAAGCCCAACAGTACTAACATATGGACAGCAGTACAAAGTAATGCCTAGCAGTACTAAGTAATGCCTAGCAGTACTAAGTAATGCCTAGCAGTACTAACCTTGAGATACCAGTACTAACTTCAGTGTCGTCCAAAAATCATATCCAACATCAAAGCTTGACTCTCACAACCTCTCTTTCTGTTTTTATTCTCACAATTTCTCTCAATTCTTTTTCTCACCAATACGCTCTTTCTGTTTTTCTCACACATCTCTCTTTCTGTTTTTAGCTCACTTAATCTCTTTATTCTTTTTGCTCACAAGTTCACACAAGGTATAATATACCATCAATTCCATAAGTTTCAAACTGTCCTTCCCACTTCCAAGTGTGTAACCTCTTGAGAGAGGTGGACCATTAGACTGGTATAGTTTTTGGCAAACTATCAGCCATCAATGGATTTGATGATTATTTATCAGTTGCCATTTACCCTGGAATAGCCAATTCTTCATTGTAATAACATGGTGCATTGATAACCATATAGTTTTGAGTAAACTATCAACTATCAACGGATTTGAGAAGTCTTTACCAAGAGCCGTTTGCTTTGGACTAGCCAGTTCTTGATGTCTGTCAGACATGGTGAACTGATAACCATTTCTTGTGTGGTCATAAAAACCAACACTTTAAAGAATATACATGCTCCAACAATTTTCTCTTCTCAAAGTAAGCATCTAGCAACAATTCCAATCCATATGTACACAGCAGTATTAACTGAACCTAGTAGTGTGAACTTTTGTACCAGCAGTATTAACTAAGCTCATCGGTATTAACTATGTCTTTAATATAACATGCAGCATATGAACCTCAAAATCCATCTTCTAACTAAAAACTCATCTACAAACTGTACAACCCTAAACTATACAATCTTGCCTCCCCTGAAATAATACAGCTACAAGTTCATCATTCGAATGCTAACAAGCAAGAAGTTGAACCTGCTTACATCAAAAGCTTTAGTTAAGAGATCATCTACATTATTATCAGTCTGTATCTTGAGTACTTGTATTAGCTTTTTCTCATAAGCATCCCTGATGAAATGGTGCCTAATTTCAATGTGCTTGGTCTTGGAATGAAAGACTGGGTTCTTGACAATGCAAATACTGCTCTCATTGTCAATATAAATCTTTGTATTCATAAAATTAAACCCATAGTCCAGCATTTGGTTTTGAATCCACAAGACTTGTCCACAACAATTTGCAGCAGCAACATATTCAGCCTCTGTGGTAGAAGTAGCCATAATTGTTTGCTTCTTGCATTGCCATGAAATTAACCTATGACCAAGAAATTGACAACCCCCTGTTGTGGATTTCCTGTCAAGGTTAGCACCACCATAGTCACTATCTGAATAAGCTACCAAGTCAAAAATGATTCTCTAGGATACCAAAGGCCTAGTTTGGGTTTGCCTTTGAGGTACCTAAAGATCCTCTTCACAGCCTGAAGGTGTGAAGTTTTAGGAGTAACTTGGAACCTACTACAAGCACATACAGCAAACATAATATCTGGTCTAGAAGCAGTTGGATACATTAAAGATCCAATCATGGACCTATAAAGATGCACATCCACATCAGCTGCTTCTTCATCCTTAACCAGTGGCTTATGAGTCTCAATGGGAGTACTGGCATGCTTCATACTCATAAAATCAAACTTCTTCAAGATCTTTGTAACATATTTATCCTGACTTATAAAAATACCATCTTCTTTTTGCTTGACCTGTAATCCAAGAAAGAAGGTAAGATCACCCATAGAACTCATCTAGAACCTGTTCTTCATTAATGCCTCAAATTTATCACACCAAGACTTCTTTGTAGAACCAAAAATGATATCATCCACATATACTTGTACCAGTATGATATCCTTCCTGTCCTTCTTTATAAATAGAGTCTTGTCAATAGTTCTTCTTCTGTATCTACTTTTCTCTAAGAAAGCAGATAAACTTGCATACCAAGCTCTGGGAGCTTGATGTAAGCCATATAGAGCTTTCACAACCTTGTAGACCTTGTTTGGGAACTTAGGATCTACAAATCCTGGAGGTTGAGACACATAGACTTCCTCATCAATTGTGCCATACAAGAAGGCACTTTTCACATCCATCTGATAAACTATGAAACCCATATAAGAAGCAAAGGCCAAAAAGATCCTGATGGCTTCAATCCTAGCCACAGGAGCAAAAACCTCATCATAGTCTATCCCTTCCTCTTGCCTATAACCTTAGGCAGCTAATCTTGCCCTATTTCTAACTACAACACCTCTTTCATCCTTTTTATTCCTGTAAACCTATTTTGTCCCAATTGCCTTCTTGCCAGAAGGCAAATCAACCAAAATCCAAACTTTTTGAAGCTTGAACTACAACAGCTCTTCTTGCATAGCATCAACCCAACTTTCTTCTTCAAGAGCTTCAGATATCTTTTTGGGTTCAATCTGAGACAGGAAGCAAGCAAACAAGCAGTACTGGAAATCCTTGTGATTATTTCTTCTCTGCTTTTGAATGTAGCTCACAAGAGCATGTGCTAAACCTTTGTCCACTTTGCTTCTTGTCGAAACTGTTGATTTTGGATATCCAAGAATTTGAGAAGTAGGATGAATAGAGTGTATCCTAGATTTGGCAATAGGACTAACATCCATAAAGGTTTCCAAATTAGTGAAGTTAGTCACTACACCCTCATCATCATAAGAGGCACTAGTAAATAACCCATCTTTTGGAACTTCATGAATATCCTCAAGATCAGGAATCTAAGAATCATCTTGATTAGCATACTTACATGGATCAGGATAAGACAATCTAGCAGCTCTAACATCTCCTGAGGAACTGGCAGTATTAACTGGTGTGCTAGCAGTATTAACATTGTTAGTACTGCTAGTTCTAGCAACATCTTTTTGAAGAGGAAAATCCTCAGTATCTTGAGTAGACTGATTTCTAAGAGCTTCAGCTGCATCATTGGCTTCCTGTTCTTGTCTTTTAAGCTTCTCAAGTTCCTCCAAAAAGATTTTGTTGGTAGAAATATTACGATATTTCATATATATGTTCTCTTCATGTTTTGGTGATGACAAACATGTAACTTATAACACATAACATAAAGTGCTTAAGTTACTCGTAATCACAA
>BQNB010152423.1:0-15775 GCA_026074375.1 Tanacetum coccineum
GCTCGGACGTTTCAAGTCGCATGCAGATAAGGCGCGCTCCTGCAACACACTTGCGGAAGGCAATCTGCGTCCGCAATCATGATTACAAACGGACCCTTGCCCGACAAGGGTCTCACTCCGGCCACTAACAGCTACAAGCGAAATACTAGGAAACCCTAGTACTAGACTCCCCTATAAATAGGAGTCCTTTGACACCATAAGGTACAAACTTCTGACTCACTCTGACACACATACTCTCTCTCTGACAACATGTATACTTACTCTCACGCTGGAGTCTAATCGTGAGGTCCGTCCCCACGGTAAGACTAACGGTTTACTTTACTTGTGCAAGAAACCTCCATTCAAATCACTTAATTTAGTACAAGATCCAACTCAAGGAGAGCTTAACGGCCCGACCCAATAAGCAATCCAGATCCAAACCACACCCGTAACACATTTTGTACTAACAACTTGACGCCATCCGTGGGACCGCGAATACAACCGCGTTTCCGAAAATACTCACCATGAGCACTAACGAACAAGCTCCCCTTAGCCAGCCTACGTCCATCATGAGGAATACGCTAGGAAATGAGCAAGTTTCGCAGGACTCAGGCGGGCCTATCACCGATGAAGCCCTGCGGGAATACTGTGACAAAAACTACCATCAGATCCTACCGATCATAGCCGAAAAGGTACACCAAGAGAAAGTACAGCAGGAAAAGTTCAAGGCAGTAAAAGCTCGTCTTAACTTTAAAGAGACCTCACGACATGAACACTGAGAAAAAGGAGGGACCTCAAGGAAAGGCTCGGACCAAGGCATGCTCGCAGTATGTCTGGAAGTCCTGAACCAAAGCACGATCGTTCAAGTCACCAAGGGAAAGAGGTCCGGAAAGAAAAACGGTGTTCAAAAGGCTGGAGAAGGGTGTATTCCACAGGCTCGGAGACAAGGAGAAGAGTGTGTCCGCACACTCGAGGGACTCAAGGCATCGGTCATACAACAGTAGCCGCAGAGACACTGAAAGCTACTACCAGAGTTCTCGCTCCAGAGAGACAGAATGTGCTTTCGAGAAACATCATAACAAAAGAGCATCCTCGCGAAGAATGGAAGCACTTTCAGAAAGTGGAAGTAGTGCAGGAGGACATTGGAAGTCAAAACCAAAGAAGCAAAAGTCGAGCGTTGAGGACGACTTGTTCCAACCATGGGTATGTGAAGAAACAGATCATTTCACTCCTCGGATCCGTTACTTTGACTTTCCAAAAACCCGAATGCCTAGTCATATCAAAACATACGACGGAAGTGAAGACCCAGAAGATCATTTAAAAATCATCCAGGCGGCCGCTAAGACGGAACGCTGGGCAATGCCAACGTGGTGCCACATGTTTAATTCCACACTCACCGGAAATGCAAGAGTGTGGTTTGATGATCTTCCACAGGAATCCATTGATAGTTATGATGACCTGAAGAAAGCATTCACTGAAGGTAATGCTGAGCAGCAGCAAACTCCGACTACACACCTTTAACACCACGCGAAGAGGAACCCATACGCCCTAGACAAGGACTTTCAAACTTGGAGACCTTGCTAGGAGGGATAAAACCTCCCCCCCCCAAAGCTTTCCTTTATGAGAATCAACCCTCCTCAGGTGGCCAACCATGAGGCCTTAAACTCAGATGATTATCTGCATTGGATATCTACTTATAATACCGAACATTGCCGTCCACCAAAACTCTAGACTTCAGCTATAATACCAAGAAAGAGACCCGCCTACTATTTGTGATCCCACATGAGTATATTAAGTATGCGACAACATTCCAAATTACCCACTTTTATTTTTTAAGTCTACTCTCGATTCCTCTAAATCTTAACCCGTCTTAAATAATGAAAGTTTTAAATTGAATAAATTAATTAATTCTACATGTACTATTGACTGGTGAATATCCTAGTTGTCGAACCCCTTTTAGGCATGATGGTGCCTACGTGACACCCCGACCACACAACACCAAGACTTATTGTAAGGAAAGTCATCCCCGCTTACGCACACTAGTATACTATATAACAAGGGTCCAATACCTTTAAGAAATTTAAGTAAAAAACGTTAAATGCACTATAAAGTAGTGGTGTCCAAAAGGGTACGGGTCCAAATCAGAATATAGGTCATACGGTTATGGTTTGAATTGATCACAAAAGGAATATACCGGTTACATGACCTGATGAAAAAACAACATTAATGGACAAGAACAAGCAAACTGATCTAAGGGCTGGTTTTCAGATAGTTTTTCTATATAACAATCAATCTGATTCTACTAACCTGACCTGAAAATTGTCCCAAACCTCGACAACCCAACAACATTGACTATCATCTAATAAAAAGTTATAATGTAAAATTGAGCTATGTTTGTTTTCATTTTCCATAAATGTCTTCTTTAAATACTAGACTTTGTCTTGAAGGATCCTTATAATAAACATAATCCTTGTGATCACAAAACCTGGAAACGACAGGTTATGACTCACATAAATTTAACATCGATCGATGAAGATATATATCTGATTGTTAATTTGGTATGTATTTGTATCACGCACTGCTACTTTCATTGGTTGATCTATATATACTTGCCTTCTTTTTCTTTAAAAGTGTTTAAGCAACCATAACAAGTGAATAAAAATCGACATCAGAGTTTCCAAAAGAGGTCAAATATCAAGAAATGAACATAAAAAAACAAATTATGGGTAACCAAACATTTAAACCATTTTATTGATTCGTTTTGACTATATACAACACTTATAATCTGAAAGAGACTCACTTGTCACTTCATCCAAGGTGACATCAGTTTATAAACCCAAAAACAAGAGAGGTTGAAATCTATGGGTGTGTTCCGTGTTGAGAAAAAAGCATATTGGAGCTTATAAGAGGTTGAGCTTTTAAAATAAACTAGCTCATAAAATAAGATTTGTTTTGCACACAAGCTTTTGGAAGATTTTATAAGCTATAAACTTCCATAAGCTCAATCTAGTTAAAATGAGCTTTTAGAAATGAGTAGAGCTTATAGTTCTTCAAATTACTCAAATATACTAAACACATATGAAAATCAAACACATACATTGGACAAAATCATTGACTAAACACTAGTGTCTTAATTCGCCGATGCAAATTCAATTCATAAGCCCAGATATAAGCAAACGGAATGAGCCTTACCAGAAGAGAGACCATGCATGTATTAACATTTTATTCCCTTTTCACAATGAATCTTACACTTCCTTGCCACAACTAGACGTGGGCACAAAACCCCGTTCTTTGAACCGAATCGGCCGCCAAACCGGAAACCGGAACCGGTCAAACCCGGTTTTGACCAAAACCACGTCCGGTTTTTGGCCAAACCGGTGGTTTGGGACCGGTTCGGGGTTTGTGAGATTCCACCGGTTCGCTTTCCTCGTTTTCCAAATCTAAAGATACCTTTACGAGGTGATACTTTTAACATAACGCGATCGCCATCTTGAAATTCTAAAGGCTTTCGCCTTACATTGGCGTAACTTCTTTGTCGATCTCTTGCAGCTTGCAAGCATTGACGTATTTGCATGATCTTTTTAGTGGTTTCATGAATTATTTCTGGTCCCGGGAGTTGAACATCTCCAACCTCGGTCCAGCAAACAGGTGACCTGCACTTTCGACCATAAAGTGCTTCAAATGGTGCTGCCTTGATACTGGCATGATAACTGTTATTGTAGAAAAATTCTACCAATGGTAAGTGTTTATCCCATCCCTTCCCGAAATCTATAATACAAGCTCGTAGCATGTCTTCGAGTGTTTGGATGGTTCTTTCACTTTGTCCGTCGGTTTCAGGATGATATGCTGTACTCATGTCTAATTGAGTACCCAAAGCATTTTGCAATGACTGCCAGAATCTGGATGTGAAATGACTATCACGATCCGAGATGATGGATATTGGCACGCCATGTCGAGAGACTATTTCTTTGATGTATAACCTTGTAAGAGTTTCCATACTATCAGTCACTCGAGTGGGTATGAAATGTGCAGATTTGGTAAGGCGATCGACAATGACCCAGATGGTGTCATGTCCGTTTCAGGTTTTGGGTAGTTTTGTGATGAAATCCATTGTTATTCTTTCCCATTTCCACATAGGAATTTCTAGTTGTACCAGTAAGCCGGATGACTTTTGACATTCTGCTTTAACTCTAGAACATGTCAAACATTTGCCAACATATTCCGCGATGATTGCCTTCATGTTAGGCCACCAATGGAGTTTCTTTAGATCTTGGTACATTTTATTAGAACCTGGGTGAATAGAATATTTCGATTTATGAGACTCATGCATGATCAAGTCTCTTAAACTGCCAAAAGTGGTAACCAACTTCGATTTTTGATACAACGAGTTCCATCAGGACGTATCTCAAATGATTTGTCCATTCCTCGTAGGTTTTTGGTTTTGACATTTTCTTCTTTGAGGGCTTCATTTTGAGCTTCGAGAATTTGAGATGGTAATTTTGGATGAACGGTTAGGATCAATGCTCTAACTCGGAGTGGTTTGATTTGTTTCTTCCGGCTTAAGGCATCTGCCACAACATTTGCCTTTCCAGGATGATAGCAAATCTCACAATCATAATCTGCGAGTAATTCTAACCATCGGCGTTGCCTCATATTCAATTCTTTTTGACGAAGAATGTGTTGAAGGCTTTTGTGATCAGTGAAAACTGTACACTTTGTACCGTATAGATAGTGTCTCTAGATTTTAAGAGCAAATACCACTGCTCCTAATTCAAGATCATGAGTGGTATAGTTTTCTTCGTGAGGTTTGAGTTGTCGAGATGCATATGCAATGACTTTTTCTCTTTGCATTAATACAGCTCCTAAACCTTGAAGAGATGCATCACAATAAATGACAAAGTCATCGTTTCCTTCTGGTAATGCTAAGATTGGTGCTTCACAGAGTTTTTGTTTAAGGAGTTGGAATGCCGATTCTTGTTCTTCGCCCCAGATATAATTCTTGTTTTTCTGGGTTAATTTAGTCAAAGGCTTTGCAATTTTTGAAAAACCTTCGATAAATCTTCGGTAATAGCCGGCGAGTCCTAAGAATTGACGCACTTCTGTGGGTGTAGTGGGAGATGTCCAGTTCTTAACAGCTTCAATCTTGGCAGGGTCAACATGAAGTCCTTGACTATCAATGAGATGTCCAAGAAATTGCACGATACGAATCCAGAAATCACATTTAGAGAACTTGGCATACAATTTCTCTTTTCGGAGTAATTCCAAGATTATTCTCAAATGATTTGCGTGTTCTTCTTTGTTACGAGAGTAGATAAGAATATCATCGATAAATACTATTACGAATTTATCCAAATATGGTTTACACACACGATTCATGAGATCCATGAATACAGCAGGTGCGTTAGTTAAACCAAATGGCATGACTTGAAATTCATAGTGTCTGTATCTTGTTCTGAAAGCAGTCTTAGGAATATCTTCATCCCTTACTCTCAGTTGATGATAGCCTGATCTTAAGTCGATTTTTGAGTAAACGCTTGAACCTTAAAGTTGATCGAATAAGTCATCGATCCTGGGTAATGGGTAACGATTCTTTATGGTAAGTTTATTCAACTCTCGGTAATCGATGCACATTCTAAAAGATCCGTCTTTCTTTTTAACAAATAAGACAGGAGCTCCCCAAGGCGATGTACTTGGTCGGATAAAACCTCGGTCTGCTAGTTCTTGAAGCTGGTTAGATAACTCCTGCATTTCCGAAGGAGCTAATCTATAAGGTGTTCGGGCTACAGGCGCTGCTCCGGGAATTAAGTCGATTTGGAATTCTACTTGGCGAACGGGAGGAAGGCCAGGTAGATCTTCAGGAAAAATATCCGGAAATTCTTTGACTACGGGGATATCTTCTAGTCTTTTCTCGTCTGATTTCTTTTCCATTACTTGGATCATGAAAACTTGACAACCTCGGGATATATACCTTTCGGTTTTTATACAGGATATGAGATTTAGTCGAGTTTTACTTTGATCACCTCGAATGATTAGAGTTTCACCGTTGATAGGAATGTGAACGACTTTCTCGTCACAGAGAATTTTGGCATGATATTTGGACAACCAGTCCATACCAATGACAACGTCAAAAACAACGAGAGTTTAATTGGATGAGAGCATATTTGAAGGTTGATTATACAAATCAACAGTGCACCTTGAATAACGGTGTTTGTGCTTACTAGGTTTCTGTCAGCCATTTCAATATCATAAAAGGTATCTATTGTAATAGGTGGAATATTTAGCATAGAGACAGAAGATATGGATACGAAGCTTTTATCGGCTCCAAAATCAAATAATACTCTAGCTAAATGTTGGTTTAGGAGAAACATACCCGTGAATACGTTCGGGTCTTGATGAGTATTTCTATCCCTTAGCATGTAGGCTCTTCCCTGGGCATTGATGTTGGTCTTTTGGCACTGATTTGTATAATGCCCCTTTTCTCCACAGGCATGACAAATAACTGTCACTGGTAGCTGATTACTTCCAGTGGCTGGCCTCTTGTTTTGGCAGTTCTTGGTTGGTGTTACGGTCGTTGTTGTTATTGTAGCGGTTGGTTGTATTGGTGTTACGGTAGTTGTTGTTATTATTGTTGCGGTAGTTATTGTTGTTGAAAGTTCTTCTGTCGTCAAACTTTCGTTTATGATCACTTGATACTTGCACCGGAGTGTGCTTTGTTACCTGATCCATTAGCCTTTGGGCTATGTTAATGGCTTCCTCTAAAGTTTGAGGTCTAGAGGCTGGGTTACTTTTTCCTTCAATGTTGGAGGTAATCTCCGGATTGAAAGATTCAGAAGTTTCTTAGTGTTTGGTATCATGTTTGGGCATAGGGACTTACTAAATTCTTGGAATTTTGTAGTGTAAGTTTTAAGATCATTTCCCTTTACAGTCAGATTGTAAAGTTCATCTTCTATCTTTTTGACTTTAGTTCGAGGACAATACTTGTTTGTCAAGAGTCTTTTCAATTTAGTTCAAGTGATCTGATTAGCTTGATCTACTCCAATAGGTTGAACGTATGCATTCCACCAGGATAGGGCGTCATCAATCAGGGGTACACAGTTAGCAAAATTGTTACTTTGTTTTCCTCGGTATACTTTCTACGAGAAAATACTGATTCGGCCCGTTCAAACCAGCGGATGAGGCCAACTGCTCCTTCCGTACCATTGAAGTAGAAAGGTTGACAGCTAATGAATTCTTTATAGTTTCCTGTTTTTGCTACAGGAGTTCTAGTAGGTCCGGTGTTCCTGTTGGGATTACTATCACTTGCCATTGTTGTAGCTTGTGCTTCTAGAGCCGCGGTGACACTGTCAGCAACTAATTTCTGATGGCAGCTTGAGTCATGGACGGTGCTTAAAAATGTTGACTCCTTTGGGAGGCATTTCTATCAAACATAAGATATATCACGAGATAAGAATGATATCACAAGTCTTAAAATGTAATGCTTAAGAACATAATACTTATTTTTAAGCATTTTTAACAATAGTGATATTGAAATCATAGATAATGAAATCATAGATATTTATTCGATTGAAGTCGCGGTATGATTTATAATGATGAAGACGGAGATGATGATGCAAAAGAGATAAGTCGGTATTATGAAACAACAAGTTATATATAATAGGATTGCCATTGTATTACATTAGGAACAACTTGCCTTTTTACTGTACATAGTCAAGATTTGACAAGTGTTTTTATTTATACCACACATCCCGTGGCTAGGTTCTAAACAAAACTATAACTAGGATTTATTCTAATTGTCCGAAGGTCCTTTCTAATTGTTCTTGAGTTCATTGATGGCATCTAGTAGACTTTCCATATCTGCTTGATGACGAATCTGCATGTCGTTGATGATGTGTCCTAGTTCGGTAATTCTGAAGCGGGCTAGAGAAATCTTATGATTACATCCCATTTGTTTTCTTTAGAGTTTAGTAGTTTGAGCACGAGATTGTTGGAGTTCAGCTTCCAAAGTGTCAAAATCTTTTTGGATGATTACCCATCCCTTTCCAAGACCTTCTATTTTGTCTTCTACGTGTTCAATACGGTCAAGAGAGAGTTCATCTAAATGATTCAGGATTTCCTCAATTTGCACCTCATGACGTTCCACACTTGTCTTTCGAGAGCTTTCTCTCATCTCATATTCTTGAGGTAGGGCAGAAGTAGAGGAGGATGATCGTTTATGTTTCACAGGTGACAATAATCCCTCAGGAAGATAGAATTCTTGAGGATTAAACACTGGATCTGGGAGTTGAAGGCCCCTCTCTCTTGCTTTTCATCTTAATAATTGGAGGTGGAATAGGTGATTCTTTAGCATAAAATGCTTGCAAAACTTTCATGTAGGGGTCATCGTGAAAAAGCAAAAGAGTTGGTGAAGCTATTGGAACTACGCCAAATGAGTTAGAAGATCAAGAATATGTTTTTCTCGGTGAAGTTGGGACATAGTCCGGAGAAGCCGGGATAAAGTCAAGAAAGTTGGAGGAAAAGGCATTCTCAATTCCGGAAGTAAGATGATTAGGAGACGACATCACTCTGTTAACATAAGCCCATCGTAAATATATATAAGTTATTATATAATAGTAGAATATGTATGTATCTTTAATACTAGTCGGGAGATGTTGTGGCACCGAGGGGACTTTCTTGCTAGATAAAGAAAAATGTTATAGTTAAGGTTTTTTTGACATTTTGTTCTCTATAAACGTTGCCTCTTGATTACCATTCTATATCACCACCCCATTTTTGACCTATAGCTGCGGAAGCTAATCTGGGTATTATTTCTATAGTAAACAGTCATTAATCATAGAAAAACGAGGTCATTAAAAGAGACGTTTTTAGTATAAGTTGGTATCATTCATTTATTCATCAGAGTTTTTACAAAATGAGTCTCAAAATCTAAATGAAATGCAAAATAGTATGACTGATAACTGTTTTGCATTCTTCATAGTCGCGTGCCACTCCGTGCCATATGATAGTTAGTTACCTGAGATAAACATGCTAAAGTCAACACAATGGGTGAGTGAAATTCATAGATTTATATGGAATAGTTTGAATACAGTCATAGTGGGTTACGTTGGTATACACCCAAAGTTTGAAAAATATATTAGCGCCCATAGCTCATGACACCGAAGCCTTAGGTTAATCAATAACCATAAATTATTGCCCCAATGGGTGTCTTTGCCAAACACCCACATAAGTTATTCAAATGATGTGTTATTGGTTACCAACAGTATAGGTACACCAACAGGGAGGTACAATCCCAAATAGATCTATTCACATTATTCGTGCTTATCTCGATGAGTAATTAACGATTCATGATAATGGGGTCTTAATGGCAAAAGCATTTACTTAGGCAATAATATATCAAGATAGCATACAAAAAAATACTTGCATTCATGATTTAAGCATGTATCCCCCTCACGGGTTTATGAAAACATTCAGAGATTTAAAAGTGAGGCTATGAACTCACCTTAATAGTATAGTGAAATCTGATTGATGGCAAAAGTATATGAAATGAAAGTAACGACTTCGTCATGTAACCTGGGTAATATGTCAAGTCTTAGTTTGATTGAATATGTTTTATGTCATAAAGGTAATATCATTTTGATTGAACTTATTATGGAATTATTGTATCATTGTTTGGGCTATCGTAATTTAGAGGTCACGCAGTATCGTTTGAGGAGCCAGGGCACTTTAAATCGTAAACCCAGCAAACTCGTCAAAACAAATACCCAAATGGAACCCCTCACATGAAACTCCCTAGTATCGTGATACGATAAGATTATAAGTCTCTTCAAAAACTAGATATATTTTTATAACTTAAGAAAATATGATATTTTATAAGTTTGAAGAATTGGCAATATATACCCCTTATTTATAAACTTTTACAAGTTTAGTCCTTTATACATAAGTATATATAATTTAAACCTTTAACTTTGAGAATTGGCAAAATAGATTCTTATAGTTATAACTTTAGGAAAATGATATTTTCAGCCCCTTTAATTATAAGTTTCAGAAAGTTATGATATATACCCCTGTGCATGGTAACTTTTGCAAAACAAGTCCAAAAAGCCATGCAAGGTTATTTTAAGATTACAAATGACATTTTTAGGTTATAGCTTATTAGTATAAGCTAAAATAAGATGTTTTAACGTAACAAAAGTTTAGAAAAAGGATTCGTTAGATAGAAAATCAAAACGGGTCGTTTTTAGGGTTTTTATCAAAAATGCTTGGGTTTGAAGATTCAAGGCTTCAAATAAGAGTTTATGCATGATCTTAAGAGTATTATGAACATTCATACGCAGATTATAAGTTTATAGAAGTAGATCTTAGGCTTACTTGAGCCAGAATGGGTCAAAATGGGGTTTTCTGGTTCGTACGCCTAGTAACGACTTCAAGACTTCATTTTTCTTGCTTCTTGGCTTCTATTCCCAGCTTAGGGATGTTATGGATCTTGATTGTGACTATGGAAGAGTTATAATTCCATTTATGGGTAAGAGAGAAGATGTGGGGGATGATTTGAAATGGTTGTATGTTTCGGCTATATATAGGGGTAAAACACTTGGTGACTAAGTTTTATTGGCATCGAAGGGTGTGATAAGTGTCTAAGCTAGTTAGGGATGACAAGGAAGGGCTATGGTGTGAGTACGCAGAGCTAGAAAGTAGATTTGAGATGTGGAAGGGGTGTTTGTGGCCACGGCAAGAAGAAAGAAACAAGGAGGTGATCAAGGTGCTTGTAAGCTACTTGGTTGCTTGCTTGGTAATTTCATAGAGGTTCTTGAGGTGCTTGAGGTGTTTGGTTGCTTGCTTAGTAGTAAAAATGGTTCAAAATGAAAGAAAAGGGTGTCAGATTCATTTTCTTTCAGGTTAGAGTTTAGGGATTTAATTTCTAGTTAGGGTTAGGGCTTAGGATAGATTAAGGTTTATAATTAGTGTTATGATTAAGGTTTAGTGTTTAGGATTTGATATTAGAGCTTAGGATTAAGTTTTAGGGTTTAGTTTGAAGGTTTAGGGTTTCAAAATGAAATTAGGGTTTTTAGGGTTTCATTTAGGGTTTTAGGTTTTAAAACTTGGATTAGGGTTAAGATTAGGAATAGATTAGGGTTTAGGAGTCATGTATTGAGTAATGTACCTTGGACAAAAGAGGTGGTACAAAATCGAGAATGAAAACGGTGGTAAATTGAGCTTATTTGAATGTGTGTTTATTAACTTATACCTTGAGCTTTTAAATGACTTGTACATTGATTTGGAGGGAAAGTATGATTCAAATATTATGTATTGATAACTTAGTACATTATGCTTTAAAAGGTTCGTACTATTCATTTTATATGTTACATTACATATAATTAGGGTTTTGATGTAAACGTTAATGTTTAAGGCTTGTTTTGAGAAAATGCTTTGAAAAGTATGTTTAAAAGATAATGTACTTGATAAAAATGATATTAAGATATAGACTTGACATATTATAGGTTTACACGATGAAACTTATATATATGTTATTATTATAATATGTATAGTATAGATATATCTGTATTTATTCTATATGTATTTTTATATTTATGTATATATATTATATATGTATTTATATATATATGTATATTAGATATATATATATATATTTATTATATATATATATAATATATATAACATTGATTTGATAGAGGTTGTGTGAGCTTGTTTACTTTAGAGATGCAAGTTGCGTTGCATAATGAGATAAAGCGAAAAAAAATTCCTGTAAAAGGTGATATATATATAATAGATGGATAGTACATTGCATCTAATTTAACAGATGGATAATTACATTGATGAAAATTGCAGGTTGTTATATTGTAGGTGTGATTTTATCCGCGTTGTTGGTTTATTACTTTTTGGTGAAAGAGTAGAAGATACATACCCTATATCACTCTTCGTCCTAATCCTTGGTTTTACTCGAGTGAGGGAATTTAATACAATCATGTATGTCTATTTCATTGTTATGGATGTGTATATGTGGTATTTGTCGCCCTTGTTGGTTTATGACATTTTTTGGGTAAAGATTACTGTCACTATTCTTTTAGTCTTGTATTCTAGTTAAAGTTCGAATGCTGTCATATGTGTCTATCATATTGTTATGGGTGTGTATGTGTGATTTTGTTACCTTTTTCTGGAATTTTGGTATCGGTAGAGATTAGAAAGAGTGACCATATCCTTTAAGCCTTTTAAACCCAATTTACCTTTATAAACTTGTTATCCTAGTTTGTGGTGGAGCTGTGGTATCCTTGCCAAGTTATCGATAGGAGATAGTCGTCATGGTCCAAGCAATGTTGAAAGCGATTAGTTACCTTGTTCCACATAGGATTAGTCGAGTGATTTGAGTATTTTCATCTTCCTTTTTCGTGAGATGTTTGGTTGTGTACTGGTAATTAAACAAATAAATGCTTAACGGAAAAATCCTTTGGGATACATTTTCATAAATTTCTAAAGGCTACTTGAGGACAAGTAGGATTAAGTGGGGGGATATTTGATGACATCAATTTAACGTCACTTTTTTAGCATCATTTAGACATGTAAAGTACTTATTTTGTTTTAATTATTGCAAGAATTGATACATAATGTTTATATTTGAGGGATTTCAGTAATATGGAGTACTTTTTAAAGATTAGCAAAAAGCACGCTTTTGGAGCTTAAAGGAAGAATATGAAAGGAAAAATTGTGTCTGACATTCTATAAGCCTTATCCAGCAAGGAGGATACGGCGTATCTGTGCCTGCACTTCACAAGAAACCACGAAGAACAAAGACCTATATGTCGTATCCAAAAGACTTCCATACGTCGTATCCAAGATATAGTAATTAAATATTTTGAAAGATATTGAACGTGGTCCCTACCCAAGAAAACTCCCAATACGCCGTATTGGCCTCAACCAATACGGCGTATCAAAGAAATTCTAGACACTATAAATAGAAAACGTAAAAAGGTTTTGGGTCGTGCTTGATATATTTTGCGAGACCCTAACACAAAAGTTGATTTTAGAAGACACGAAGCGCAGAGAAGAGGTCAAGCAACGATACTTATTTTCCCTAGGAACACCTATGTAATCCCCTATACTCTTCTAATCATTCGCTTTTTGGTAATACATTGTTTAACTCGGTTAGTTTACCTTGGTTGATTAATTATTCTTGTATTAATTACAATGGTTAAGGGCTAATACCCTTGGGTATTATCCATGTTTATGAAGATTTAAATGTTTGGTTTGTTTATATCGATTGCTTAATTTATCGTTGGTTGTTGATTATGTTTATCAATTCATACTTGTTTATGTGCTTAAGTATGCGACCTATCATTTAACTGGATCTAGTGATACCGACCAAGTTAGCTAGATGTCGAGATGGCTCTCCATATCTGCAATTATATATCTAGAGTAATAGGATCACAAATATTGACCTATCTTTACCATCGGTTTATGTGAACAAGTTGGACAAGCAGGTGACCTGGGATCAACAAATAACGTATTGATTCCTTTGGTAAAGACTCGGACAGTGGACTACTAGTATATAAAGAGACGTTAAGCAGTAAGTGGGTAAAGTCTCCATGAGATAGGGTTTAATAAGATCACCATTATTAATTTCCTAAGATAGATTATAATCAACAATTATGATGCTTTATGCGGATGCGTTTAATTGTGACAAAATTCTACGTGTCTAGGTTTTAGGAAGAAGTATCGCTTAAATCTTGGAATGATATGCCGCCTCGAAATAAGCACTCATTGCACTAAATAAACAAACCATCGTTTTAATTGGATTAATCAAGGCTAATAAAGTTTTCTTATATTTGGCTAGATCGCTCTTCTATCTTTTGATTATCTGCTTACGTGTGTTATCGTGTTTTAAATTGATTTAAGTCACCACCAAATATGTGCCAGTCTCTCAGACTGAAACCCCCTCTATCTATTAGAACTAGGTTTAGCATAGGTTTAACATAGATTAGAATTAACATAGTTTAAATTGGCTTAATTTAGTTAACCAAAATATTAATAGAACAAAAAGATTAACGCTCTCGCTCTTAGTGATCAACACCCTACTTACCAACGAAGCTACATCTGATTGGGTACACTGCCCATATAGTGTTGTATTTAGGTAAAGTTGGCAAAATATAAATGTGATGAGGTGTTATTTTATACACTATTTGGGGTTATTTAACCTCCTAAATCATGCAAATATGCCTAGATTATGTGCTTGATCGTTTGTTTTTAGGTTTTCTAGCACTTGGATGACTTTTGAAGGAAATACACGTGACTTGGGCTCATTTGGATGGAGGAAATACACGTGACTTGGGCTCATTTGGAGAAGAAACTGACAAGATTACGGACCTACACCAAATCTCTTGAAGATTTATGCATGAGACGACGTCACAGGCATAAAGCGACGCCATCGTGATCTATATAGTGACGGCGTCAGGAATTTCACGACGGCGTCAGGATGTGGCCGAATTAAAAGGGATCTAGAATCATCTACGTGGTGACGGCGTCAGGATTTCTAAGAGACGCTGTCACATCGATATCTTTATTAATATAAAACCGATTTAGGGTTTTATGTGTGTAACTTTGTATAAACCTAGGGAGACAAACCCTAGTTATTCTAGCAGCTTTATAGGTCGTTTATAGGGCCTTAAAACCTTATTGTACTACCTTGAATCCATGTTTTAATCAAGTAAGGTTATTTATCATTAATCATTTAATATGTCTATGTATTGTTTGATTGATTTATCTTCTTGCTTTCTTTATAACATGCGAGGCTAAACCCTCCTTTGTATTTATCTATGATTGCATGAAACTTAGGTTGTAGATCCTTTTGATGTTGCTTCTTATTGATAAGTGTGCGCGTTAAGCTTTAGAAAACCAGCTTTTGTATGTATCGATGTTGATATGTCTAGGGAAACGGGAGTAGTGTAGAAAGGATACCATCGGTAATAATCTTCATACTACCTTACCCCTAATATGGTTGATCCCTCTTAAGTTATTTCACACGCATTTAATATACTCTTAGGGGCCTTGTAATAGTCTTCATACTACCTTACTTGTGCGTTGCCCTAACAGAATATTAAATAGACGGCAGGTTCGTGTAATCCGTTCATGACCTAGGAAATACTTACATAGATCATCACAAGTGTGACAAGGCAACAGATTTAGGAGAAGCAATCTGAAGAGTAGTGCATAATTAAGTAAATACATTTGTTTATCATAAAGTTATCACTAGTAGCATAGATTATAATTAGTTTAGTTATTAGTTAAACAAACCAACCTCTCAAACCATAGATTTACCTGCTTTTTTATAAATATAAAAACATAAAAAGAATATTCTCTCAACCCCTTGAATTCTGTTAGACCGTGATCAAGCCTTCCCAACCTATTCCCCTAGAGAACGATAACAACCCCCGAGTCTTGCCAATACTACACTGCAACGATTAGGTACACTGCCCAGGGAGTTGTAAAACTTCGTGTAGAAGTCCCTTACAGCCTCCGCATCACATATACTAATTTTAGTGATGATAATGCTATGATAATCGTGATCTCAAGCTGATTACAAGGAAGTGTTCGGGAATCATTCTTTTTGTCCCATATAAAGAGAGATAATTAACTCGACGATGAGCAGAAATGGTGTTTCTGTCGGGCGACACTAAATTCTATAAATACCAGGTACACATCTGCGCTACGATTTTCTTTACTATATCCGACGACACTAAGTTCTTAATACAGTGACCCTTAATAGGATGATGTATACTCTCAAACAATT
>BQNB010152424.1:0-15775 GCA_026074375.1 Tanacetum coccineum
ATATTTTTGTCTTTTTGTTTTTAAACTTTTACTTATACTAAAAAGAAAAGAAAAATATTTTTTTTACTTTTTATTATTTTTTATTTTTTATATTTTTTTTATTTTTGATTTTCTTAAAAGCGTAACTTTCGAAGACGAAAGGTTCTCCACATCACGATCGACAAACTTCAAATGAAAGAATCTTAATCACAAATTCGCGGCAACGGCGCCAAAAATTGATTGTAGTAATCTATACACGTAAAATGATATAAGTATAGAAAATTACCAAACTACCCTTGAGGACAAAGGAAGAAAGGAAAATTCTCACAATTATATATAATAATACGTATATTTACCGGTAAGTGATTACCGGGTCATTTTCCCAAAGATTTATGAAATTGAGACCACGTTTATTATTTGGACAATGACTTGAATTGGTTCGATGATGATTTGTTTTCTAATATCTTACTAGTGAGCAAATAAAGGTACAATTTAACCTAACTACAAGAAATCAATACGAGAAAGTAAATTTTAACTAAAAATGCAAATCCGGAATCCTAAATGGGACCTAAAAAGCCTAAATTTTCAAAAATGAATTTTTCACTTTTAACTAACCCTAATTGACTAAAAAGGAAGATTAAAGAAAACTAGAATAAAAACGGAGTTGAATTGATCTTAAAAATACAAAAACGTGAACGGGAATGAATCCCGTTCTTTAAAAAATGAAATTTTGCAAATTAAACCCTACGGAAGCAAAACTAATTTTCCTAGAAACTATATGATAAAAGAAAATTTTCTAAAAAAGAATTATATTTTTTTGACTTTTTTATAATTTTTTATGAATTAAAAATGATTTTAAAGAAAATTAAATATAAAAAATACTAAACGTTTTATAAAAATTCTGAAAAAATTATGAAAAGTAGCTTGAACAATGAGGAATCTAAGAAAAATAAGCTCGTGAAAAAAGCTTAACGAATAAGCTGTTTAATAAGCAAAAACAGCTTATAATACTAAAATGCTTAAAACGTTTATAAATAATAGATTTTGCAAAGGAATACCGGATGAGCTATTGTAGCACAATGGTTGGGAGTGTGGGGGATAAAACGCTTGGTGAGGGTGGTAGAGGTCCCGGGTTCGAGCCTTGCTCACCCGGGGCTTCCCACTATCCCAAGTGTTTTTATTTTCGCCATTTTTTTATAACTTTTTAGAAAACTTGAAAATAAGCACTTTTTACAAAGCAACCTTTTTTATAAACCTCAAATAAGCACATAAATAAGCTAAGTAAGACAAAAATAAGCTAAAATGCTCTAAGTCCTAAAAAACTAACTGTTTGTATTTTTTAAGGAGAATAAGCAAATAAAAATGACAAATAAGCTAAAACAGACAATAAGCTATGTCTAAAAAGCACATAAGAACAAAAATAAGCACAAATGTTAAGCTAGATAGACAGAAAAGCTAAAAAGGCTTAAATTCACCTTGCATTTACACTGAAAGCCAAATAAGCTCAAAATAAGCAATTGGCAGAAACCAAATAAGCTAAAAATGGATTATACTCACCTAGATAAGCTAAGCTAAACCTAACATAAGCAATAACAATAAGCAGATAAGCTAAAATAAAGAAATAAGCACTTATGGTGTAACTGTTAACCCAAACAGCCCTATAAGACACATTTGAGCTTATTTTTTAATAAGCTAAAGGATCCTTATGGGCTTTTGGCTTATTACCCTAAAAAGTATACCTACAAAACTACTTAAAACAACTTTTAAAAAGCATTTTGAAAATCAAATAAGCAGTTAAAAAGCACTATGAAAAGACTACATGCTATTGTTTTTGTATTTTCTTTGAAAAGATGAAATAAGCTATGCCTGAACTAAATAAGCTACAAACCACTTAATTTTAACCTAATAAGCTAGACTGAGCAGGAAATAAGCAAGATTAACAAATTATAAGCTGAGAAACTCTAATAAGCACTTGGAACCAATTGACATACCAAACAGTCCTTAAAGCAACTTAGAGCTCAAATTTCTATAAGCAAATGAAACCTTGAAGCTAAGTGGCTTATACCAGCTTAAACTTAGACCTAAGGGCTACTAGAAAAAGCTTTTAAAAACTATTTTGAAAAACTAGAACTTAATGAAAAAGTTAAATGAAAACTGCTGATTTACTCAAAACACTTAGTTACTTTTGGTTTTGAAAATGAACAATGCAGATTTTTAAGGCTAAAAACAGATATTAAAATAAGCTAATTATTGAAAAACAAGTTCAAACTAATGTAGAGTGACCTATAAGCTACTTGTAAAGCTAATTTGAAAAGCTAAAAAAAATACTTTTACCTACTGAACATTAAAATTGAAAAATAACTTTGTTTGTTTTTCTTATCTGATGCAAATGACACTTAAATGTACAAACCTTAAATCCAAAAGTTCAGACAATAGGACTTGGTTTTGACACTTTAAAAACACTAGACTAGGGGCAAATGAAATAGTTTAATTTCTTAAAAAAATGCTTACTAAAATGAATAATGGTGACAAATTTAGACTAGCTACTAGCAAACTTTATAAAAAACTAGATACGCCTATTTACAACTTGTTAACCCTTTCTTTATTAAAACTCTGGTTATGAGATTTAAAATGAAAAAAGAAGGACTTATAGCGTACTAACTCTCAGTTAGTACTGCTATGCCAAACACCCCCTTATTTCCTTTAAAATCCATTTTAAGCTTATAAAAGTGAGAATTAATGATTAATTATCAGATACCAGATATTAACAAGCTTTTAACAGACCTAATAAGCATATATAAGCAGGACAAATAAGAGAGCAATAAGGCTCTTACTTAGCTAAAATAAATTTGGTTTTTTGCTGATTTTAAGGCGAAGTCATTTAAACTCACAGAAATTAATATTAAGTTTTAACACATTAAGCTTAATCACTACAATAAGCATTCATAAGCAAAATAAAATAGAAATAAGCAAGCTATAAGCACAATTAAACTAAAATGCAGGTTTAAGCTAAGTATTAAAGATAGAAATGGTAAATTGAGAACTTACATAAAACCTTTGCCAAACAGAGGCTTCAAATGCTCTTAAAGCTATCAACAAGCTCCTGCTGATCAAGTGATAGTTGGTAGGTCCTGGAAGTCCTTCCTTTAATCTGGACTTCCTTCCATTAATAAGCTTTGGTAATATTGATTGTGAGATTTGAGTATGATAAGCTCAACTAAGCTTTTGAGAGCTTAGTTGAGTTGATAGCCATCTTAAGAGTAGAGATGACAGCTTAATGAGAGCTTATTAAACAGTAGAAAGCTTATTCAACTATTTTACAAATTTAGTGAAATAGATTAAAATACTCTATTACTTATAAGTTGAAATGCAAACCCCTTTTATTAATAAAAGATTACAAAGCTTTTAAATGAAAGTTACACAAAGATTGAACGATTATAGCTAGAAAATACAATAAGCTATAAGCAATTTAACTACTCTAATTAGTCGAGATGATCCTGTGAGTGAGGATGCCCTTGTATTTATAGCAGGATAAGGAAGCTTCCAGGTCTCCAAGTTTGTTACACGCTCCTTTTGATCCACACCCTTTAATCTTTGCCAATCATTGGATCCATCTTATGACCGTTAGATTGATATTTGTCACACGGATTGCCAACGTGGCATTCCGTGTGTCAGACCCCTTTGTGCTTCTTTTGCACTAGATTTAGTGCAAAATCTCAATCATTGGTGTGTTTCTTTAATTGCCCGTGTGTCCTTCCTTGTGTGCTTGGACCAATAAGAGCTCTCAATAACGTATAATTCTGCCATATCATACCTTGTCACTCTAATTTGTTGAGCCACATCTAATTTTTGGATTTATCCCATGATTATATGCCAGGTGATATGCAGATGATGATGAATAGTAATGTTCTTAAAGAGTTACTGACTTTTTTTTTCTTTTGATTTCTTTGACCCACTTCTATATCTTTGGACTTGGCTTATAGGTTTTTGGGCCAATGGTGATGGGTTAACAGGTTTTGGTTTTATAAGAAGATAACGACCGTTATCTCTTAAGTATAAAAGAGATAACAGTGTTAGGGTTTTTAGGGCTTTTGTGTAATATGATTTAACTTTGAGGACTGATTTGGTATTTTTGAGGTGTTGTCATCTTGTGATGACCTATGTTGACCAAGGAGTTGACTGTCATTGGCCATTTTGCTAGAAAACTCCGGATCTTTTGCATCTTTCCGTTTCTTTTGTCCTGTGTTAGCCCCATCCTAGTTTTTTCCAGTTCCATTCGTCATCGGTCCGGGTGTAAATAGTATTCGTAGGTCGGGTTCATGACCCGAGGTTGGACTATACGTCATCAATGGTGTTGATATTAGGTTATTAGGAGAAACTTATATAAGTTATAAGGGTTCTGGATTTGAGTTTTCAGAAATGACATCCAAGTCTTGCACTTATCAAGTTGGAGTACTTATATGTTTCCCAATGGAAATTCATAAGTCGTCAATCCTACTCAGAGTGTGTTAAGTTTAGCATGTATAATTTGACCATAGCTAATAACACAACATTTGAACACTTTAGACTCAATGAAACATTTTCATTGCAAGTGTGAATTGCAATTCGATGTCTAATCTTGTTGTCTTACAATTGACTTCGTGATTTCATGTAATAACCGAGGATGGTTAAACATGTAGACACAGAAAAATATCTATGGTCATTTGATTGATATTTCTGTGATCTAGATAAATCCTAGTCTCGATTTCATGTTCATATTCTAATTTTGTAATTAGATTGAATGATGAGATTGATTATCGTTTGAATAATAATCATCTTCATATTCGAAATCCTCTCACGATTATTTATTTAAAGAAAGCATGATAATGGTTTGTAGAATATGTTCAATTCTTCCTAGTTCTAACCTTAGATGGTTAAAGGGTTCTCATTTGATGAAGAAGAAATATTATGCTTATTTGGTAAAGTAAGAGAAAGTTTTGATGAGAAGATAATTTGAGTTTTGAGTTGTGTTTTTGAATTGTTTGAGCAAAGTTACATATGTTGTGCATTTGCTCATGTTTGGCTTTTCAGAGATGACGACTTTACCAATTGCGTTGCAAGGTAAATTACTTGAATATTTTGGACAAAACATTCAAGTCGTCGATCCTACTTCATTGTGTATTTTATGTATATATTTGCCAAATATTTGGAACACAACTATTGGACAAGTAGACTCAATATGACATCATTTACACAAGTGTGAGTTATGATCCGATGCATATTCTTATCGTCTTAGAAAAGGATGTCGTTATTTTCATATCAATCGAGTGTGATTGAGTATGTAGGTTTAAGATAATATCTCTTGTTATATTTTGATATAATCTTAAAGCTAGACAAATAAGAATCCGATTTCTTGTCCATACTCAAAAACTTGTCAATTAGATTCGATAATAATATCAATCATAATTTGAATAATGAATCGATATATATTCGAAATCTTTCTTGACCCTCACGAACACTCTTTTTAAAAGAAAACAAATAAAGATTTTCACAGTATGTTCCATTTATCCTAAGACTAGTTGTAAGATGAGGTTGATGAATAATGACAAGTTAATTTCTTACTTCAAGATTGTCATATATTTTGCTTGTGCGAAAAACTATTTGTTGATATGTATAGTATGCATAGTTTTTGACATTTTATGAGTATATAAATGATTTTCCTAACCATTTTTATACAACACACATCTTTTGTAAAATACTATACGTTTATAAAAAAAATATAATTATGTGTGTGTGTTAGAACAAATGCAAGCACAAGCAAAGTTTAAAAATATATTTTCTTTTACTTAATTACCAATGTATTAATACAATCTTTTATTTTGTTTAACCAACCCGAGGTCAAACAACGCAAGATGATGAAAATATTTAGACATTTTGTTGGAAGAGAGATAATGTGTTGGAAATATTTTAATGATGGGTTTTAACATATGATCTTAGGACATTATTTTTCCACACACTTGACAAACTATTAAACTCTCATTCCTAAGTGGGTTACTACACTCAAAATGATCTACAAGATGTTTATGTAACACTTGTAAATATAGTGATCTATGCCTATATGCAATGCACAAACAATTTTGCAACTTAACGCAAGAAATCTAGCGTAATTCCTATTAGGCATAATCCGAAAACTAGTAACATACAAATAGCATACATGGCACATGTGTTTAGATATATAATTAGCTCAATTACAAATAGTAATGATTACTTATTAATATCTATTAACCAAGTTGAAACAAAAGTAAACACACATAATCATCTAGCATACACATAAGGATATTCGTCGTTGTTTTGTGTATTAGATATAACGATGTATACTTAGCTTGATTTGATTTGAAAATAAAATAGTTCCTCCCCATTTCAAAAATTAATTAAGATCAATATTTTGAAAGGACAAATACACTATTTTTCAAAGATATATCAATTAGAAATGCCCGACTCAAAGGAAAATGTAAAATACAAGTTTTACGTTAAAACGGAACTCAAAGTTTTGACCACTATGTAGTATTTTGCATTTCTGACTTATTTAAGTTTAGAATGAAGACTTGGAAGTATTTTTAAATAAAAGTAGACTCAATTATCTTAATTGGCGCAATGCGGAGGTGGCCACGACTTCTACGGATTTACGGTTGATTTTATATGACTTTTTGAAGTTTTCTAAATTCTGATGAAACAGACAGACGGCCCCCATAAAGGTGACGGCCCCAGATATATTTAGGGGCCACCCTAATATATAGGGGACCGCCACTAGTGACCAAAAAATACGTTTTTTGTATAAAATCATTTGGCGACTTAATGGACTAACGTAGGACTTCAGAAAGTTGTTTAAGCACATAAATACGTGATTTAGACGCCTTTTCTACTCTTAAAAATAAAAAATATATATTGGACATTTCCAAACTCTTTTTAGAAATTTCTGCAAGCTATTATAACGAAGTATATTAACACGTGATATGACTAGTACGCGAATCAAGCAACAAAACATGTTCATATTTAATCTCATTCATGGGTAATTTGATACATGGATCGTACTCTATCTTAAAAAACCATTTTGTTTTAAAACTAGAGCGAAGTGGCTTTTGATACCAATTGTGGAAACTGTAGAGGGGGGGGGGGGGTGAATACGTTTCCAATTAAAAACTTTAATTCTTTTGTATCAAATCGCCAATCAAGTTGGAGGTAATATGAGAAGTGTCGATAATAGAGTTACAACAATATCACATGTCTTAACAATACAAGCTCAGCCACAATATTAACTATAAAGTATTACACAATCACAATTAACATAATATACGCAACTATCCACACAATCATAAACACAATGCAAATATAAAAGTAAAGTGATAAATGTAAATAAAAGTGTAAAGAGATAAGTAACAGGAAATGCAAACCGAACACGATGATTTATAGTGGTTCGGTCACGAAGCTCCTCTTCTCCCTACTCCACTCCTAGAGTACCCAACTCGAGAGTTACTTCACTAGTCAACAAGCTATTTTTTCGCGGAGAAAAAACCATCGAGTTGCTTACTTATTTTCCGATCACTAAAGCTAGATGTCGAGTCCTTTTCGGGTACAACCAAACCGTTATGTTTTATGGCCAATAACAAACCTTGTGTTTTAGGCCGAAAAATAACTAAACCATGTCGCTTACATTATTTTTCAACACTAAGCTAGATGTCGAGTCTTAATCTTAGCTAGAACCAATTTACCACCCGTACTTGTATTTTGAGGACTAAAATACTAACCGACACACCATCAACACTTTCGAATTTATACACTATCAGTATCTACACAAATACATAAGAATGAAAGACATGGACTCGATCTATATGTAACAAATGTTACAAATAGACTAACTAGACTACATAACTTCGTATCTTGACGATGACGAAAGTTCTTCTCTTGCACATGAGGGAAGAAGGAAAGGATAGAAAATTGGATCATATTTAAACAAGATTAAACAAGTTAAATGATCAAAGATGTAGTGAGATTTAGAGAGAGAACGAACTAAAAAATCTATGCAAAAAGTTGTAAAAATAGTTAGAAGTGACCCACTATTTATAGGAGCTGAAAACTGTCTGTCTGAAAGTGACGGCCCCTAGATATATTAGGGGGGCGCCATGTATTTACGGGGGCCGGCGGCATATTTAAGGGATCGCCTCGACAAACGCTCCGGTTTTTGTCTTTTTGTGGTGAAGGTTAAATCTGGTGAAAATCATACTTGTTTTAGGGGGAAAATGGCCATATTTGAATTTTAAAATAATTACCACATAAAACATTTCTTTATAATTCAAAAATAATTTGTCTAATTAATTTTTGAGAAATTGTTTTGTTACATTTATAAAAATGTAAAGTTTAAGACAAAAACTTATTTCTTTGATCATCCTACAAGTTTAATGTTTGTTTGTACATACCTTATGTGATTTACGTCGGGTGTAAACCAATGTCCGTCTTGATGCAAACTTGAGACGTCGAGAGATGTAGATGCATGTATGCATCGATGATTTGTGATTACGAGTAACTTGCGCACTTACGTTATGTATTACAAGTTACATGTTTGTGATCACCAAAACATAAAGAAATCGTATAGATTAAATCGCAATATTTTCACTAACACTGTAAGCTCTTGCCAGTTGTTATAGAATATGTCGGCGACATTTTAGGACAATAGTGCTCGTTCGATATCCTTTGGGGCATTTTCTTGTGAAGTCTTAAACTTCATTCTTTTGGCCCATGAGCTATCGAAAATGTTTTGGCATAACTAGAGCCGCTAGTTGGTAACCTTTGTCATAAGTTATGTCATTCATCATAAATGGTTCTTTGGAAACGATATTATCAATAAAGTTTCAAAAAAAAGAGCGGTTAAGAACATTGAGGTTGTTAGATCTAGCCACACCAAAATAGGCATGTTAAATCCACAAAATCATGTAATGCGACAACTCCAAACATTATTTGTTTACACAAATTGGACAACCCTTGAATCTTCTTCCGGGGTTTGTAATGGTCCATGACACTTGCTATTCAATAGGCAATAGATAGTCACGAATGAGTTCCTCCAAGGTATAACATTTGATCTTGAAGATGAAGAGGATGAAGACCTCATTCGTGGGTTTTGTGTGGTTAAGGATAAATGTGTGTTGAAAAAAAGAAAAGTGGTTGGGATTATATTAAAAAGAAAGGGATTGTATTAAATAAAGTGTAAAAAAAAGAAATATATTTGAAAAATAAGGTTTTCAGCATTTACATGCTCCACGTCGGACAACAAATTTCAAACAAGTTTCAACCGGATTCAAAAAGTTTGTGTTGTAATAGAAAAAAAGAACGCTAAACATAATAACAAAAAATGACAAGTATGATACATTTCAATCAATTAACCCTTCTTTTTTATGATTTCCCCCCATCTATCTACATTTTTCTTCATTTTTAATTTATTCATTCTTGATCAAATACTTCGATTCAACACTTTGATTTACTTCAATTCGTGAATCGTGATTAATTATATCCATTCAAGATCTATTTTTTTTCATTCGGGATATAATATCTTAAATTCAAGGTAGGTTTCTTTTTTTTTCTCATGTTTTTCTTAAATTCTATGGTGATTTCTAGTTAAGAAACCATCAATTATCATCAACTCTTCATGTTTTTTGTTTTGATAAAGCTTTTCTCATAACTTTTCAAATAAATCATATGTTCGTGAAAACACCCATAAGGTGTTCGATGAAATGTCTAAATGAAGAAATTTTGTGATTTTTAAGTTCTAATGTGTTGATAATAATATAAACGAGGTCTTTAACCCGCGCTCCGCTGCAGAGCGCGAGGTTGTACGTTTATTTAGGTTAGTCGGGACAGATGTTTTAATTGGCCATGATGGTAAAGAAAACAAATCTTTGCAGCTCGCTTTTTAGAACAACTCTCTGTGTAAAAGTAGCTGTTCATATCCGGCATCTTTGAGGTGTTTTTGGACCCAATTCTGCCAACATCAGTCCACTCGTGCTAATTGTTGCGCCCAAACACCATCATCTTTAGCTGATCGGGTGTCCGTGAATCTAAAGTGATTTCACCAATGCGTGTTGTTGTTACTTGCTCTAGGGGCAAGGCTGGGCCGTGTTGCTGCACAACAAAGAGTATAAATTATTTGTGCCTGGCTATCATGAGTTATGCAATTAATGTCATGGATAAAGCACATACCTTTTTAGTCCTCCCAACTATTTGATGGAGGTGATATTGCTTTGCGTCGTAGTTTCCAATGGGTTGTCCTACAAAATATGTTAACACGTATAAATCTATTATATTTCTTTTTCTTCTGTATTTGATCTATGGGTCGATAAACATCTTCATGTTCGCAAGGTAATATTAACTCATAAAGGACTGAGAAGAAACATGATCTTGTGAGTTTTTCCAAAACAAATCGCCCATAAGTCCAAAAAGTAAGAGAGCTAATCCAAAGACCGTTAGAAATGCAATGGACATGTCCACCCAATCACATTAAAAGTCATGGTGGTTATGAACACTTGTGATACTTAAGGGTGGAGTTACCTTTTAATGCAGTTGGCGATTAGGAATACGCTATCCAGCCAGCATATAATAAGCTGTCTAAAAAACCGGGTATCGTCTTGTCTGCAAGTTTAGAAAACCCATGTTCCCTACCGACCGTTATTCGGACAGTCACGGCCTAGTCCTGTATACAGACGGGATATTACAAATCTCAGTATCATTGGAGACATCGCTTATAAGGTTCAAAAGAATAGATTTTCTTAACTTCATAATTGTGCATTGGTAGGTGGAAATTGGGAACTATCGCTGCACACGGAGGTGTCCATCCTGCATTCCTTAATAAAATTGAGTAAAAAACATATCATTAGTAACCAATAAAATTATCTTTGAACGTGACACATAGTAGGCTTGGTAGTCACTAATTGTGACGAAACGCCAAGGCATGACTCTCAAACACATGAAATTTATTACATGCTCAAGTGATATCGTGCAACTGCGCCTCTATTGCCGAAAATGATCCTTGTGTTTTACCTTCAGGTATAGTTGAACCTGTAATGAAGTAACAACAACCACCCATCAGTCTTTAATGACATATTCTGATAATTATTTATATTTAACTGCTGCAATAAACATTTAGCAACAACAACCACCATTAATCTTTTAGTCACAGATTCTGATGAAATACCATCACTTCTTACCATAAGACGCACAGGTTCAGAAACAATCGTTTGGGACTTTGTTGGAGAGCAAATGTAATGATTTATATAAATTTACTTATAAAGAATGCAAGTAAGAAGAGAGTTGATGTTTCCACTTTACATTATTTAATAGCTTTATCATTTCTATCGTTCGATGTTTGGCACCATCTAATTTTGTTGATTTTCTTATAACACCAATTGTGCGTAATCGTATAAATAGATCTACCACTTTAGTATACATAGTAAACCGGTAATAAGTTGACAGTATGTACGCTTATGCGTATGCATAAATAAACTTCAACCATAGTTAAGAGATTTTGGCGTCATATAATATTTCTCCTATAGTATGTTCGGTATTAATATAATGGGTCTGTATCAATAGTCTATATATGTGGGTTTTAGTTTCTCCTAGTTCTGTTGCACTGGTTTCTGCGAATGACAACTTTTGAGATGTTGGGTTTTTGGGTATGCTACATTCTCGATCAGGTCTGCTGCATGATTCACTGATGACAGTCATCTCTCCTATTCTTACAATGTTTTTTTGGCTTATTTTACCTATTAAGGGGGTGTTTGTTTTGGCTTATATAGCCGGCTTATGGCTCATTTGGTTTTGGGCTTATGTTTTATAAGCGCCTTATATAATGGCAGGATAGAAGCAAAGGAACCCGCTAATAACGCAACATCTTATGTTTACAAAATCCTAATTAATTTGGGCGGGAACTCTGACCCATCGACACAAAACGCACCCGCTCAATAGTAGCGGTTGCAAACAGAAGTTAGCAACCTTACAACTGGATCAAGTAAACACATTCCCTTAACACTCGACTACATAAAAGATGAAACCTGATATTGAAAGTCAAGGAAGCACATACCAACGGCATTTAGTTACTTTAATGTCATGATGATATAATCTATCCGACGCAGGAAAAGTTTTTCCAAAGCCATGATCTTTCGTGCTCCTGCTGCACAGCAGAAGAAAATAAAGAAAAATGTCAACACCGCATCAAAGGGTTGAAACAAAGTAACCACATAAGTAATAGGTACCTTTAATCCTTTCATAGAAATTAAGCGATTGCTTTGCAATCTGCTTTCTAATAAAATTGAATTTTTTGTGCGGAAAAGCAAGGGTGTTGGCCTGCTGAATCTAATTTGCAGAAAAGTGGCTTTAAAATGATGTTTGGTTCATGCAGCAAAGTGTTTTTAAAATAGGGCATGGTTGCTAAAATGTCTGCACAGAAAAATTGTTTTTAAAATAGCTGTTTTGTTCCTAAAATCTTGGACTAAAAAAGTGACCTAAGCTAGTTGTTTCCGCATTCTAAAGTAATACTAATGCATACTTTCAAGTAGGCAGTAGCTTTGTCATTAACGCTGAAAACTCCTATTCACTCCTCGTCATATTCAAATCCAGCCTCACCTTGTCAAATAAACAAACTTCTCTTTTTATGGGGTATATTTGATAGCACAATACTAATCCACAACTAACACGGCTACTGAATAGAACTATCTAATATTATATTGATTTCTAGTAGCATAGTAAGGCCTGATAAATGTATCGATAAATATTTACAAAGAGTAAAGTCTTACCCACCCACAAGACAACCTGCTAACAATGAAGTAACTAACTAACGTATGCACACACCATTCTCCCTTTCCTTTTTGTGTTGTAGCGGCCGATTTGCAATAGTCTTATTCAAGGTTTTATGACATTTTTGCAGACCCTGGTTATGTATCGTGAGGCCTTAGTTCCTCATTTATGTTATGCATTTATTTTTAGCAAGGTTTTTAATGCAGTAGTCAATTCTGAATCGTTAACAAATTTCTAAGCAACATGTATGAATGTATTGGTAAAGCGAGATAATAAAACTTATTATATAGTTGCAAAATCATACTGCAAATCAAAACCTTGTTATTACTTTCATTAGCACTAATATCGTCTTGAAGTCTATAAACTCGGCTTTATAAGGTCATAAGATTTTAAATTTAATTTTAGCCATAAGCCGGGGAACAAAAACTAATCCAAGCAAACATTACAGGCAGGTCTGGCTGGGTGTTTGTCCCAAGGTTATTTTCGGCTGTTCATAGTTTCCTGGCACACCATCTGACACTCTGGGCCGTCTCACTCAAGAAGAGGAGAGAGTTTCAGATAGTTTCCTATAACATGTAAGTCTACTAAGATATTGAATTGTGCTCTAGTTTAGGCTATAGTCATACAGGCGAGCTCAAGCTCGACTCACTGTTTGCCTTAAAACTCATAATAGCAGGCAATGGGCTGTAAAGAAAGAACCAATTGACATCTAAAAAGAAGAGAATAAGCTGAAGGTTTTATACTTTCATAACAATTATATTAAACCATAACATCAAAGCATAGAATAGCGGAAGCAAATAAAGGATCAAATAATATGTTTGAATAATTAACCGAATTAGGGTTACATACCTTTTGATTCTAGCCCGAACAAGAATCAAATTGCTTAGGGGATTTCTCCAGAAACCCTAAATTAGGGTTTATACGAAAAAATCCAAGAACAATCTAAAGGAAGATTTGTATCACGATTTGTACACACGTATGGTATCGAGTTAAACCAATCATTAGCTTGATAACACGTTAGCGTTTAACCGAACGATTCGATCCGATCAACCAAGGTTATGGGGGCGAATGTAGGACAAAGAGTGGTTAGAGTTTAGGGATTAGTATCTTTTCACTTTCATATGGGTGTTTATATAGGCACCTAACCCCTAATACTTGGTGAACAAGTAACATCAATTCATTAATTATGCAACATCAATTATGTAACATCAATTCATTAATTATGTAACATCAATTCATTAATTATGTAACATTAATTATGTAATTATGTACTTGTCCTTGCCCTTATGGTCGTTAGTCTTTTCTGTTAAATACTTAACGACCGTTAAACGTTTACGTGTAAAATTAACAAATATATTATTTATTAATTGTTAACTCGTAGTGAGTGCAATCCCGTGATCTTGAGTTCGATCCTAACACACATCTATTAATTTATCATCCATAAACTAACAGCTCCCACTTGGACATATTTAATAGTGTGATCACATCGGTTAGCGTCTAGTTACACGCCGATGCCTCTAGTATGATCTCAAGTAAGGTCTCCTGGAAAAACCTTTTAATGATTCATCATTATTATTATCCTTTTGTTTCTAATACAACTGTTATAAGGTATGGTCTTAGCATTCCTTAATTAACGATTCTATTTCTCGTTTTATCTGATTGAGCATGATTAACCCAAATCTTCTGATCGTAGTCCAGTAAATCTTGGGTGTGGCCACCATCATCTTACCAATCCCACGAGGGGCCCAGCTGTATTAAACTTCAAAACGTATTTGAAGGAAACAAATCCTTTATTGACTACAAGCAAAACTCATGAATTTTGCAACACTTCTGAAAACAATCCGTATAGCTACCAGTTACGTTTAGCGTTAAATTGCTTCACAGAAATGCACTAGATCCATGACAGTTTCCTGGTATCTCAAGTCTGAGGATAACTATTTTATGATTTACTTAATGACAAGATCCATAAAATACAATCATATAGTTGGGATAAGTCCTATATTCAATTCATTGAATATCATCTAAATTTGGCATGTAATTACATCAATATACTTTCAAGTATATCCGACCACAATTTAGATTTGTCTTAATTTAATAATATTCCCATATCATTAATTGACAACGGACATTTAGAATAATTCATTTATTCAAGGATTTAAAACATGTAAAATAGGATGCAAAATTAAATAACAAAAATAAACATAACCAATATTTTATTTCATCAAATAATAATGTTTACAATATCCTTTATCCAAATACTAATCACAGGTATGCATGAAACTACTAGCTAATTGAAGTCCAATTCCATTGGCAAGATCAGTAACCTTTCCTCTAGGTAAAGCCTTAGTGAAAGGATCAGCTAAGTTATCATCTGTGTGAACTTTTAATATTTTGATTTCACCACTCTCGACTTGTTCTCGAACGTAGTGATATCTCCATAGAAAATGTTTGGCGCCTTTCATAACTCCAGAATCATTGGCGAATATGATTGCAGCAGAATTGTCACAATACATATCAATAGGCTTTTTTATTGAAGGCATCACTCCAAGATCTCCAACAAATTTCCTAATCCAAATAGCTTCCATAGCAGCTTCTGGAGCAGCCATGTATTCAGCTTGTGTTGCAGACATTGCAATTGTTGCAATCTCTTTTATCTTGGCAGATTGTAAACAAGCTTATTCTCTCTTCAACAGTGTATTTTATTTGGAATGAAAGAAACAAAAGAACTTTTCAGAACATTCTCAGAACAGAAGATGAGAAGATGAACTATTGAAGGCAATAACTAAGAACATTGAAGACATGTTAATGTGTTTGAGAGTTAGAAGCTCAAGACCTATTTTAAGAGTGGTTGATACTTGGGGATGTTTGGATGGGAAACTAGTGCATGATATTGTTGCATCTAGCAGTATAGGTGCTAAAAAAGTTACTGCAAAATTTAGTAGCTTTTGAAGGATTGCAGGCTATAGCAATGTAATAGTAC
>BQNB010152425.1:5172-15775 GCA_026074375.1 Tanacetum coccineum
TAGAAACCTCACTTTCTCTCTCTAGATAATTAGCCAACCCAATCATCCATGCTTGTGTTATGATATCCAATATACTACATTTGTTTTACAAACTGGACGCAAGTGTATATTTTATACTATGATTATGTGTTTGCCAAAGTAGCGATAACCCACTGAGCCCACTATCATGAACTGTCAATTACTGGATTGTAAGCGCGAGTGTTATAAATAGATCTATTTGGGATTGACATCCCCGTTTGGGTGAGTAGCGCTCACTGTGCCGGTTTGCCGGACAACAAACGTATACCATGTCGGATTTGGGATGTTTCGGGTTAGAACATCATTCACGGGCAATGTTGGCAATTTATTGCATTCATACATGTCGAGCTTCAGTGTCATGAGCTTAGGTAGACGTAATTACTTTTTATGATGTTTGCATCTGTTGCTTAATCATACACTTGGAAATCTTGCGGTCCTACTATTGATTACAATAAACCTATGAATTCACCAACTTTATGTTGACGTTTTAAAGCATGCTTTTCAGGTCAATAAGGCATGAGATGCCGTGATACATTGGAGGTCGTTTTGAAGTGTCAATGATAGAGATTTGGGTCATATTACATTGTCATGGGAACTTTTGTTATATGTCGAAATCTTTACCTTTATTGTCGAACAATTTGAAGCCATGAGCTTATGTAATGAACAAGTATTTTGTTAATCTAATGTATCTTTTTAAAAGGACACGTTTAGTGGTCGTTCTCATATCTTGTGCTATTGATCTATGACGCCCTCGGATATTCAACATTTCGCTGCTACCCAGATTTGGGGGTGTTACAGAAAGCATTAATATTTGAATCAATTGATATCCAAAATATCAAGCGATTTGACATTTTTTATAAGAGGAGAAAATGTGATTAAAATATATGACTAAAGATGTGAATTTAATGACTCAAGTGCAAGATTCTCCCTTCATGTGCTAAACATTTTCGAATATCGATGCACATGTTGAGGGGGAGCATTACAAATGGTTTTAAGGTTGTGAATGATACCAAAAGACCAACTATGTATTTAATTGTTTGGAGTTATAAGGTGGTTAGGTATAGGTATACGTTCCCACGATCCAGCCAGAACAGGAGGGATCTACCCAGGGACATTCCACTAGATAGTGTAGAAGTCCTTAGGCATGATGTAAAAAAGGAATAAAAGTGAGAATAAGGGAAAAGTGCCGACTGAGATAAAGCTAGTACTGGAACAAACCCAACATGGTACTAGTTATAAAATCTTGGTAAGCACTGAAGGGGTTTAAGAATTAAAAAGAAAAGATAAGATAAAAGGTGAAAAGAAAGAAGCCCTCCTTACACTTAGGCAGAAACCGGGTCAATACATCTGTTGTCAGAATCACAAAGATGATTGCTGACATTGAAGACTGACATCATGGACCCAGTGATGCAATGCACAACCCTCTCTAGCCACTCAGAATCTCTCAAAAGATTTCTGTTTCATTTCTCATGAAGATTAAACACATTTCTATTGACTTTCTCACTACGAGTTAGTTGGTATTGAAAAGGTGGTAGTCTGCTCCAGCCTTCAATTACTAAAACCAAAAGTGCACTATTGAGTCTAGAGCCAAAAGAGATCATTCATAAATCTTACTACGACACTTGTCAAAATTATGCTTGCTAATTCACACAATGTGAAAAACAAGAAATATATATCAAGAGTCATACGCATCATCCTTGTGATTTTGCCAGAACATCTGAGTGATACTTAAGTAGTCCCAATGAAGATGGAAATCCTGCTTTAGCCAACATCAAATAAGCTCTTGGTAGGTGACTTGTGAGATCATATATAGATTGAACTTATGATACTGGATATCGATTCGATCCAGCTTATGAATTGACGAATGAATTTTGAAAAAGAAAAACCTGTTGGTGTGTCATAAAAACCGTTTGCATCTTGACACACCGACTGATTTTCCTAAATTAATTTTCAATCTTATGTCCATGGAAAGCCTCACAAGGGTATATGGACATAGGAAAGCTGAACACGAATTGACGACTTAATCGGGAAGATAGTAACTTACCAGTTTACTCTTGCTGCGTTGTCTGCTTTGAGACGCTCTAGTAATAAGAATGGCTAGTGCAGCTGCGAAACCCTTTCAAGGAGATTCTTTGGAATTCTACCTTATCACAAGCAGTATTTATACTGAGTAACGGGGAACCGTGGTTGTTACAACCGTATTCGACTAAGTGACAAAGCCATTTTTGTCCATATATGTTGTTTATCACTAACCCATTTCTGTAAATTTCCTGACGGTGGTAGCAGTTTCTCGATGACGAGTCGAAGCCAATACCACATGCTCATACTCAACTGACATTTATAAAGATATCATGAAAGCTCAAGTACATGTTTCAAGACTTCCGCTACTCTGATACCGTAAGTCTTTCTTGAAGTGACGAAGTGTTAAAGTTAAATAATTCCAAAGAAGTCTCCGTCACTTTGATACCGAACGTCTTTCTCGAAGTGACGAAGTGTTATAGTTAAAGATTTTCAAGAAAGATGTCTTATTCAAGCTTTCAAGATCAAGAAACAACAACAATATGAGCATGTCGGTCCAAATGTCATAAGTGCACAAGACAGCGACAAGATCACAATGAGATGATAAGAGATTATGCTTAGTTGATGATCTCAAAGAAGTTCAAGTTCACATACAAGTCAAGCCTATCAGAACAAGCTCAAGCCTAAAGTCAAAGCTCACTATGCCATATTCACAAGATGATGTCAAGAAAATAAATCTGCGAGCACAAGACTGAAGACAAAGCATAGTATGCTAGGTTTAAGTTTTTGTAAAATGGAGTGACCTCTCTTAAGAGGAGATTATTAGGAATACGAAAGTATCGGTCACTTCTATTAATATCATTAGATAGCTCGTTAAGTAATATTTGGAACCTTAATAGGCTAGCTTAGGAAAAGCCCATGGAAAGCCCATGGACAAAGCCATATGGCCGGCCTATGTAGGAGTATTTAAACCCTTTCCATGCTATGGAAAGGGTGTTGGTTGTTCATTTATTTTACATAGTAATCTAACATTTCTTTCTTACTTTCTCTCACTAAGTGTTCATCCAACCACCTCTCTTTCTCTCTCTAAACCTTAGATTGAATCCATACCTTATGTGTGTTAAGATATCTTACAACTACATTTGGGAATGATGGTTTAGCTGAGAGGAGAGCAACTTCAGCCTCAGCTTGCCTTTTCTAATTTTTTAGTTTATGCTTTTGAGACTAGAGAATAAGAACTTGATTTGTCAACTCTTGAAATTGAATGGACCTGGGAGACAAAGGTTTGGGAGCTGAAGTGTCTTCAGTTTCCACATTTGAGGTAGCATGAACTTCTTCATCATCCTCTTCACTTTCATCAACCACAATAATAGGATCGTCCTCTATGGAATCCAGGTCCATGAAGTCAGCTTGAGCATTTTGCACTAGCTTTGAGAGATCTTCAAGCTTGATTTCCTTGTACACTTCAATAGAGGGAGAAGCGCTAAATTTAGTATCCTCAAAGCTGACTTCTTTAACTTGTTTTGCAATCGTACTTGCTCTCTTTCCTGTTTTAGGTATAGTGAGGACAATTTTCAACCCGTCACTAGCAGATTTGGTTTTGTCTGCAAGAACATTTGGGTCAGTACCTTCAAATATGTGATCAAGTGAATAGTTTTGGTGCCTTCATCCCTACCTTGTTGTTGAGGTATAGAATCATTAGGAGCAGATTTTCCAGGATCAGCTTCAGCTGTGGAATCTGCTGAAGCATCACGTCCTGATGCAGACTCAGAGTGAATAATGAAAGAAGCTGAATATATTGGTTTATGAAGATTAGATGCTGATATAACACTACTAAGCTAAGGGTCTGCTCCTTCTTTACTGGTGACCTGTGCCTCTTTATGCATTTCAACAACCACTTGTGTGGAAGCTAAAGGCTGGCTTGGGTTTAAGTCCATAGTCGAGCTAGAATGTTTCTTTCTTTTTAAGTGGTCAGTGGGAATTTCTGCAGCCTCTTTTAAAGGAGGCTAACTTTTGGTTGCCTCTAGTTTAGACTCAGATGTGTGCTTTGAAGATTGTTTTCTTCTAAGTCCAGTTTTAGCTTCAGGCTCTGAGCCTTGGGAATCCTTCTTCTTAGTGTCTGAGGAGGTTCTAGGAGCTTGAAAAGCCACAGGCGCATCTGCATTGCAGATGGCCAACATATGGGCTGTGAAGGGAGGTCCTTCAGGTTGGCCTTTCTTCAGTATCAAATTGTTGACACTGAAGATTTGAGTGGGGATGATTGTTACTCCATCAGTTCCATATCCTTTCATTCTTAGTTCCAGCAATAGAGATAAAAATCTTGGGTAGGGGATGACCTTCTCCCTTTCTTTTTTAATTTTGAAATGATGTCATCCCAGATTAATTTTGCAAAATCAATATCTACCCCATTTGCTAGACAGTATAAGATAGTGGCATCTTTGTTTGAAATTTGGTCGAACCCTCCAGTCTTCCCCCCAAGGCACTGGATTATCTGAGCCATTAACAATCTCCACCTAGGAGGAAGGAAAGCCTTTTAAGGGTTCCTTTGGCCTCAATTGCTTCACCATACCCTATTTACGGAAACCATTCCCTTACAACCTCTATGGAAGGAGGTTGAATGTAATCTTTAGAATGAGCCAAATAATTTGCCCTAATGGCCTTCCTAAAGGATGTAAGACCTACTTCCCTATGTGTACCCCTAGATGGAGTTGAGAACCAAACTCTGTTGGAGTTTTGAACTTTGGCGGTGTACCAAAACTTAACTAAGTACTCCTTATGCATAGTGGTTAATCTAGTAAAAGCTTCCTTAAGGCAACATTTTGAAAGAAAATTTGATACAGAAAGGAAGTACTTTTTGTTGGAGTGTTCTGGGTAGATAAGAGCAACTTCATTATTGTCTTTGAAGTGGATTTGACTTGGTTCAAAGTCCACTTATGGTGTAGGATCATATGGAATGATTATTTTAGTCCTTTGTGGTTAATCATGTCGTTGTGGGATTGGTTCTTGTTGTTGAGGGATTTGTTCTTGGTTTGCCATTTTTGTTGTTAGGGTTTGAATGGTTTGATTTTTTTTCTTTTTGAAATAAGTGTGTGTGTTCTTGATGAATTGATCTGTTTTTGTGAGAAATGAGTTTTGAATGGTTTATATGATTGGTGAATTTTCACTTTTATCTTGAATATTTGGTAACTACCAAATGGAAGTTATGTATTTGTGAAAGGTTTTAGGGTTTGTTTTCAACATGTGTACTAAACTTTGTATTTAATGAAAGTGAGCAAACATGCTTTGTCTGACACCTAGAACAGTGAACAACCGTTTGTTCACTATAAAAGTAGGTGAGAGGAAAGGTGAGGTCATTCGGACGTTTAAATTTCATTTTTTTAATAATATTAAAAATAAATAACTTCTTATGAAAAAAATTATTTAAACAAAATTATATTTATTTTTGAAAATCATTTTTGCTTTTAAAGCTGACATTGTGATTGATGTTTAGAGAGCTGAACTAGGTTCAGGTTTGATGTTATGTTATGCTGAACTGATTATTGTAATCTTTGTTAGCCTTACTATTTTGTAAAGCTGGCATCTTACACGTGAATTGGACTAGATATAGGCCAACTGCTAAACGCAGGGACTATTATTGTATATGTGGTATAGTTAGCTTTAGAATATGCTATAAATACCCCCATGTCTCTCCATGGGGGGTTGGTGGAAGTTCATTTGTTTTTCTCATTCTTATCTAAATAAAACACATAGTTTCTTTCATTCTTCTCTCTACTTTCTCTCACTAGAACCATGTTCATTCTTATTTGGTTTGATCAATCCCGACCCCCCGAATAGGTGAATCACTAGTCCTTCAATTGGTATCAAGAACTAACCGGGGGTGTTTTGTATCCGTGTTTGTTGCTTCGTGAAATCAGCTTATCACAACTTATTCTTAATCTTATTTTCGTGGGCTTTTTCTGAAAAAGGCCACGAATTTGTTTTTTTGTTGTTGCATGAAACTGTTTTATAACAGTTTTTTCTACTTTTTATGAGTTTTTTTTGTCCATTTGTTTTTCCTAAACTCATTTAAAAAGAAAATCTAGTCCTTCCCTTGTTACAGCTTATTTTCGAGCTTTTTATTAGCTTGTTTGGGTGTTTAACAGATTAAGTGGGTTGTTGGGGGTGTTTACTGCTTATTTTGTAAACCTACATGTGCTTAAAATCTTATTTTTATAGTTTATTTTCATGCTTTATTCTTCAAAGCGGCTTGGACGCAATTGTACTCGTTTTTTGTTTTTTAGTCATCTTTGAGCTAGAAAACAAAACATAGTACACTGCCAGTACTTTACCGGCAGCGGTTTTCTAGAAGAGGTTTATCGGCATCGGTTTACTACAGGTTAAGCAGCGGTTTTCCCTTTTTCATGGCTTATCTAAACAAACCGCTGCCCGTTTGAAAAGTCAACGGTGGTTTGGCATCCGACAGCGGTTTGGCTTGGGTGGTGGCGGTTTGGTGATGACGGTTTGGTGGTGGAGGTTTGGTAATGGCGGTTTGGTCGCAGCAGTTTGATATAAACTACCTTCACAGCAGTTCTGTACGATGCTTGACAGCGGTTTGCTTCCCACAACCCAAACCGAGTCAACTCGGTATTTACCAAGTTACCCCGGGTCAACTCAAGTGACTCAAACCAGTAAGCACCGAGTCTGTCAAACAGAATTGAAGAAAAAGAAGAGACAGACTCTATTAAACCATAACAAACCAAATCCATTATAACAAAACAAACCAACATCAACAACAATTAACAACTACAACAGCCTCAACGACATCTTCACAGCCACATCAATCCTCATCAAACTTCAACAAATCTATTTCTAAACCTAATTCCCATCGTCACATAATCACCATCCATCTCCTCCAACTATATCAACGACTCAAAACAGAAATAATACAATGTAAACTATATCTCAGATTGTTCAATTTTTTTCTCAAATCTTTAAGATTTTTTAATTGAACATCAATCATCATCGATCTATGTAGAGTTTTAAACCCTTGTTCAATATTCGAAATTAAAGAATGACAAATAACAATTATGTTATTCTCATTCTTTGTTTCGTTGGATATCAAGAAAAATCAAAGAACCTACCCGAGACCATAGAATGATCTTGATGCCGTTATCATTAATCGAACATAACAAACTAGGTGGGTTCTCTATGGCGGATGAAACAAGAAGGGTTTACTGATTAGGGTGCTCGCTTATATGTAAGATTAGAAGATGAGAGAGTTTTATTTTGTCTTGATTGTTGACTGTATTTTGAGTAATAAGGGGGGCGGAGGTTTTTAGAATAAGTGATTAGGGTTATGTTTGGTGTGAGATAAGATAGGGATGGTTTGTAATTTATATCCCAAATTGTTTTACATTTGGATCAGGTATCACATTTGGGTTGGGCCGAGTTTATAGACTTGGGCTGATGGGTTCATAACAAGCCCGGGTATGTGATTAATTTGGGATATGATACATTAAGTTAGGCCGCTCTTATTGAATTAAAAATGTGGGGGCTGAATGTTTATGAGGTGTTGGGCTGCGTTATGCTTTTATGGGCTGAAATGCTTATGGTTTATCTATTTTGGGCTCGTGTTAATGGATTAAGCCGGGTATTAAAGCAATCTCATGAAAGGTAAAGTATAAAAGACCAGGCTTTATTACTTGGACGGCCGTTTTTATGGTAAATTTTTTGGGCCGATATCCGTTAACAATAAACACATCAAAAATCATGAACAACAACACAACAAACACAATACATTACACTAAAACAATCCTTATCAAAATTCACCTTCACTCTTAATGGCTATTATTGAATTTTAATGACTACGGGGTTTTTGCGCCAAAAACCTGATGTGCTGTCGTGTAGGGTCAATTATTTGATTATCAAGTTTTAAATTTATATTTAGCCGACAAACCTAAAACAACACTTTAACGAGCAGTGTACCCGGTCAAGATGGAGTTCGCGGTAAGTAGGGTGTCGAACACTAAGAGTGGAACATTAATCCTATATTCTATCAGTATTTTAATTAGTCTATTTACTGGTTAAACCTATGCTATGTACGTTGTCTAATGATATGGGGGTTTTCAGCCTGAGAGACTGGCACAGGTTTGGTGATGACAAATATCAATTCAATAGACAATAAACACAAAAGAAGAAGATTAGAAGATAAAAAAGCGGTACAAGCCAAATGATAGAAAACTGTATTAGCCATATTAAATCCGGTTCAATGCTGGTTTGTTTGTTTTAGTGCAATGATTTACTTATCTCGAAGCGGCATATCATTCTTAAGACTTAGGCGGGACATCATCCTAAGACCTAGACACGATTAATCCTATCATAATTAACGCATCCGCATAAAGCATCCTTTAGTTTAATTATAATCTATCTTAGAGAATTAAAGCAGTGGTGATCCTGTTAAAACCCTAGCCCAACGGGACTTTACCTACTTATTGTTTGACGGTGTTTTATATACTGGTAGTCCACTATTCAAATCTTTATCAGTTAATTAAGAGCATGATTGCTGAAACATAAACGGGTCACCTACCGGTCCAACTAAGCTCATAATTTAAAGACAAAGACAGAACGTTATTTGTGATCATATTGGTCCAGTAATATGAAACACGATATGGAGAGCTATCCCGGTATCTAGATTACTTGGTCCGTATCACTAGATCCAGTTGAATGATAGGTCGCATATTCAAACACATAAACAAGTATGAGGTGATAAACATAATTAAACAATCAACGATAAATTAAGAAATCGATTTTAAAACAAACTAAACATTGAACTTTCATTAAGATGGCTAATACCCGAGGGTATTAGCCCACAACCATTGTAATTATACAAGCATAATCAAACAATTGAAATTGCACGATTAAGAGAGTAAAAATTACACGATATCTTCTATGGATTCGTGATCAATGCTTGACCTTGATGGATGATCTTCTCTTCTAAAATTCTTCTTTAATGAGTATGGTATAAAGAATATGATATTGCACACTAAAAACTTATTTTTGAGTCTTCTATTTATAGTGTCTAAAAAATACTTGATACGCCGTATCTGGCAAGGTCGATATGGCGTATTGGGCTGGATTCCTTGGAGTGCATGCTACGTTCATAATAAATCAGTGATATCATTCCTAATTTACTTGATTTACTGTATCTTCGAATAGTTATCTTCATGGATACGACGTATGTAGACAGGAGGGATACGCTGTATTGGGAATTGGTCAAACGCGTTTTCTTGTGAAGTCTTGGCGCGGATACGCCGTATCTCTTTTGTTGGATATGGCGTATTGGTCAAAAATCAGCAATTTTCAAATATCTTCGTTTTAGCTCCAATTTATGCGCCTTTTAGCTTGTCTTCACAAAACACTCCGGAATTACTGCATTTATCAACTTTAAAGCAATTAAGTACTAAATTATGCAATAATTATATAAAAGTGGGCAAAACAGATGAGATAAATGATATAATAAACTGACGTTATTTGATGTCATCAATTACTTAGATTAGTATTTTGGTTATTCGAGCGGGCAAAAGCCGTAAGAATAATTAGGCATTAATTTAGTAATCGATATTTTGATAAAAATTGTTTTCAATAAAAACCAACGTTGTGAGAAGATAATTTATTTGAAAGGTATTGATTCATCAATAAGGACTCAATTATATATTTAATTCACACTTTATGATCTAAACATTTCACTTAGCAAGCATATCTTTTTATATATTTATTTTTTGTAGATTATTTGCTTGCTTATTGTTATCTAGTATTTTATAGTTTATTATTATTATATTCTTAGTTTTTAAAACCAAAAACCAAAATATTTGACAATCAAGCATCAAACAAAATACTTTCGTGAATTTCAAATTCATCTCTCGTTAGGACATGACATCCAGAAGATTAACTATTACTTGTCCTCAAGTAATTTTTATATCTATACGAGATACTTATATATACTATTACTCGACTTGATTTACTCGAATCAGTTACGAGTTGACTCCCTGCCAGAAACTGTGGATAACATCTTGATATGCTTCCTTGAGAAGTACGAATACATGCTCTATCCACAGCTAGGGCATAGACTTGTGATTTCAGTTTAGATTATGGTTTGTTGAAGTGTTGGTTTTCTTGTGGTTTATCGGATGTGATTCTTTCGTTCATAGAAGACCAGGAGAGGGTTGGTTTATACACGACCAGCCTTCGTCTCTAGACTCTAGTACGTGAAGAGTTGTTGTGGCCGTCATAGTGGACCGAGACATGGTTGGTTTATACACGACCAACTTGTGTCGGTTGTGATATGCTATTGTATCTGTGTCTTGGCGGGGCCAATTTTATTTGCAGCCATGTTTCAGTCCCTTCAAAGGTCTAAAACCTTGGGACTCTTTTCATTGTGATTCAGTGACCCTAAGGCTGAGTGAATTCAGGCACTCAGAGGTCTGATATGCGTATGATGTTGTTGGTCCTTGCAAAGTCTAGAGTTTTCCGGGTCAACATTAGGCATTATAAACCTAGAGTATCATTCCCTGGTGCATACTCAGAGTGT
>BQNB010152426.1:0-15775 GCA_026074375.1 Tanacetum coccineum
TGAGAAATTTGTAAGCCTAAGAAAAAGGATATTTGACCCATCATCGACATTTTAAATTTAGAGTTCATTTCATTAGAAAAACGGTCACAGTCTTTGGGGTCGGTCGAGGCAAATATGATATCATCAACATATATTTGAACATGAAGAGTTTGTTTGCCTAGTTTCTGAATGAACAAGGTTGGATCGACTACACCCTTGGAGAATCTGGAGAGGTAATTCAAGTAAGTGAACACTGTGGAGAGGTAATTCATGGGGCATTAGAACAGCCTCCTCTGCAGTACGCGTGGGTTGAGTGTTTGGTGGTTATGAGGTTGATGGGGGTACTGACTGGTGTATGTTGAGGTGATAATGATGGTGAAGATGTTATTCTGGATGGAGAAGTTTCAGGTGCACTAATCATAGTTGGAAAAAGTGGAATGTCTACCCCAGAATAACTCTTTGAAATCCTTTTCATGTTGCTAAAGAGTTTTTGAGTAAGAGTATGAGCAACATAGGTTCTGGTGTGGGGTAGCAGTCTCCTTTGTTTGTTGAAACAGATTTGGAGAAATCTTGGGTACATCAAAAACTTGTGTGGGTTTTCCAGATTCTTAACCATAACATCAAAAATTAGTTTTGAAAAATTATAAGTCCTATTTGTGGCCAAGAAAATTATAACAGTTGCTATATTGCTACTAAACTGCTCCCAATCAATTTTCTTAGGGCTTAAGCAGTGGAGGATAGTATGAATTAGAAACTTCCACTGAGGAGAAAAATGACCCTTTTGAAAAGTAAGTTTATCAGAATCAGTCACATACCCCATTAGAGCAAGTTGCTCAAATATCTCTGAATTGGGTAGAGTAGTCACACCAGCATTGTCCTCTAACTTTAGATGTCTTATTAGAGAGGCTTCAATAATAGTCTTTACTTGTCCATCAATTGTAACAGTTAGTTCTACCTCTCCATTAGCACTTGTTCTAGTAGTAGCTGTTCTCCAAAATTGCTTAATAAAGGAAGCATATATTGTTGGATTCTCTGTGAGGGCATACTGGATGTGACTAGCATTCAAAAAATCAATGATCTGATGAAATCCTTCACTTCCTTCAGACTTCTGTAAGTAGGCCACCATGTTATGCTTGTCGTAAAAATCTAAATTAGCCACGTAATTAAGAAAATATTGAATAAACTTCTGGGATGAGCTCGTTTATGTGAGTATGAAAGCTTGGAAAAGTTAATTGAGATTATATTGAGAGCACATAGGGTTGTAATTTGACCGACTGAATGAAATTTGATCTTATCTTGAAGAAATCTTACTAATTTATAAAAAGATCATGAATTTCCAATTAGTCAAACCCTATAGGCTATGTTGTTGGCGGAAATATCTCAACGGCTATAATAAAATAAGGAAATTCTGTTATGCCCCTGATACACAATAAAATTTACGATATAATACCACAAGAGCAATTAAGAAAATTCCCTAAGGAAAATTCACTCTTAAAAGATATATATATAATATAATATTCGTATGTTTTCCGGAAAGTATGATTTCCCGGGTCGTTTTCCCAACGATTTAAGAAATTGAAACCTCGCTTGATATTGGATATTGATTTGAATGGGTTCGAAGATTGATTGGGTTTTCTATAACTACTAATTAAAAGCACAATTAAAAACCATCAAGTTAAAAACAAATAAACACTTAAGAAACAAATAAAACGCGACAAATAAGCAAGTTCACTAAATTTAACTCCTACAAATTCAAACTAAATTTCTAAACCTAAATTAGGACAAAAGAAATATTTAAGAAAAAGAAAAACATTTTTTTGATTATTTTTTAATTTATTATGAATTTAAAACTAATTTAATCTAATTAAATCCTAAAAAATAGCAAATTAAGTACTAAAAATTTAGAAAAATGATTTTTAAACTTAGAAAAATCTAAAATACTATAAAAACTTAGAAAACTATTTTTAACTATTTTTAAAATTAAAATCCTATTTTTAAACTTAAAATTAAAGGCTCAAAAATGAAATTTAAAATCTAAAAGGTGTAAAAATGATTTTACTGAATGTAAACCTAAAAGTAATTTTTATAAAACTAAAAACTATTTTTTTGTATTTTTTCTGAAACTTTTTCTATTTTTTATGAATTTTCGAAAATTGAATCCTTAGAAAAATGATTAAAAATAATATACTAAATGGAAAAATACCAAAAATTCAGGGAAAATCTATAACCTAACAAAGATCAAAGGAAAAATAAGAAATCTTACCCAGCTTATCTAATAAGCTAGATAATGAAGCTTATATGCTACGGCTTATAATAAGAAGCTAAAAGGGAAATGACTATAAGAATTAAATGTGGGGAAAGGTGAATGGATGAGCTATTGTAGCAAAGTGTTAAGACGTATGGGTTATAAGAGAGAGGTCGTGGGTTCGAGGGTGGCAGACACCCCTTTTTGCCTATTTTTTATTTTTTTGACTTTTAACTAAAACTAAATATTAGGACTTAAAGAAAACTGATTTTTAAGCACTTTCTATGAAGACAACATAAGCTAAAAACCAAAATTGAGCTTAAAATGAGCTTATAAAAGCTGCTGAATCAGTAAGTAAGGGTTTGAGCTTAAAAACTTTGTTGACACTTAAAAGCTTGCACAAGCTTAAATATAAGCTCGTTTTTGAAAACAAAAGATGATCTAAGAAGCTGATGATGTGCTTATTCTAATAATGACAAGAAAACTAAGCTGAAAACTCTGAAAGACACCTAAATCCTAGGATCAAAAGGGCAAACTCAGGATGCAATGCAAATATCTATAAAACTTAAAAAGCTAAAAGGCTAAATAAGCTAATGAAATAAGCTGAGCTTCAGGCAAATTAATCAACCACTATTATACTACTAATCTAAAGCTTAAAATCTAATTCTATAAGATAGAAATCTAAGTATAAAAGCTAGACATTAGTTACTACTGTTTTTGGTCTTTTTTGAGTTTTTAATGAACTTTAAAGGCTAAATGGACTAAGCAATTAAACTAGAAATGAAAAAACTGGTTTAAAACTGAATTAACCTATATGAAATCTATAAACTACTTGAATTTTAAAATCTAAAACCTAAGTGTTCTATCTAAAATTAAACCTAAAAGTGACAGCAGTACTAACTGCTTGTTAGTACTGATGCACTTGGCAAAAGTACACAAACCTAAATGCAGGTAACCTATGTGGTTACCTCTGCACTTAATACACTCACCAAGAGTGTTAAAACTTAAAGCAAGCAAGATCTAAGCCTTAGAGGGCTTAGATCAAATTTTCACAAGTGAAAAAGAAATGAAAGACTCCCCTGGTGCAGGAACACTAAAAATAAGCTCAAACTCTTTTAATTTTAAAAACTAACTTGTGAAAACTCTTTTCCTAATGTTTTTAAATGAAATCAAAGCTGTCTCAAATGATTTGCACAAAAACCTTTGACTTTTTTAGGTCAACAAGCCTTATTCCAAACACCCCTTTAGGTCCATGACAGATTTGAAAAACTAATGGATTTGAAAACTAGTGAACACTTTTTAGAAACCAGATATTAAACAGCTATTAACAAGCTAAATAAGCAATCCTAAGCTTTCAATAAGCCATAAACAATAAGCTAAACTACTTAAGCTATATTTTTGGTTTTTTATATAGTTTTTAAGACAAGAATGAAACTACTATGATCTAAAATAGTTAAGCTAAAAACAGATGATGATTAAGCACTAAGTAACAATATAAATCACAAATAAGCAATAAGATAAGCACTATTAATAAGCAAATAAGCAAATTTAAACAAGTAGTAAACAACTTAAGCAATATTGAGACTAGGAATTAAAGGACAAAAGGAATATAAAAGAAAACTAACCACAAGCTTCAGCTTAACAGAAGCTTAACAGAACAGCTACAAGCTCTAGCTTATCCAAATAGATAAGCTAGTATAGGTCCATGGGATCCCTTCCATTTTTGAATCCCCTTCCACAAGCTTACAATCCAAATAAGACAAGGTATTTAACTGATTTATTAGTTAGAAGTATGATTAAGGTAGGATTAAGCTCAATAATAAGCTTAAAGACTTATTAGAGCTATTGAGAGCTTATATGAGCTTTAGCTTATTTATGAAGAAAAGTGAGAGCTCATTAGAGTAAACTAAAGAGCTTGAGATAGATTAATTAAAAGTAAGACTGATTCATTAACATAACTTTCATTACATTACTTTAAAAATTACAAACCATTTAAGAAAAATTACATTAAGCTCAAAAACGAAATTTAAGCTAAACTAAAAGCTACTAAAAAAACTAGATCGTCTGTGTGTGTGATGGTGAGGTCTATTTATAGCCTGTTGATGAAGATTCTAGGCCTTGCCTTGCTTCCCAAGCTCCTTTCAATCATCACCATTCAATCTATTAATCATTGAAGAATGATTCTTAGCCGTTTGATCAAGTTGTAGTCACACGGATAGCCAAGTTGTCATTCCTTTGATGTGACAGCTTGTGCTAGTTTTGTGAGTGCTTCAAGAATAAAATCCATCATTCCTTGTGCTTTCTCTACATCCACGTGGCTTGATAGCTTGAGAGAACCAATAAGAGCTCTTGATTTGACTTATTTCTCCCTGCCATCTTGTAAGAGAGCCCTTGAATTGTCGTCCTTGACCCTCAATTTTCAAAAGCCCTTTGATTTTACCTTGGGTGAATTGGGGAAGAAGCGTGAATAGTAAAACAAACTTTCCTGCCATGTTTTAACTGAAAGGGGTAAAAGTCGTTTGAAGTTTGGGCTATTGGCAAAATTAGCCCTTGTGCTTGGTTTATAAAAGTATAGTGTTAAAAGGACTTTAAAAAAATGGCATGAATGGCCCTTGTGGTTTTATAAAAAGGGTATGGGCTAGGGTAATGGGCTTTTAATCTTAGGCCTTTAGATCCGAAAAGGGTATTTAAGGGGTTTAAGGCCTATTAAGTCATAGGGACCTTTTGTGTAACTTTTAGAAACTTGAATGACTCAAATGGTAATATTAGAGTTTTTGTCCTTTTATGGTTGACTTTTGTTGACCAAGGTTTGACTTTTTGACTTTTCCTGGATTTAGCTTTGCATCTCTGGCTTCTTTTGTGCTCTTCCGTTCCTCATGTCCGTGTTTGCCTGTTTTTGACGGTTTTTTTGTGATTTTTGATATATCCGTACATGCACATAAAAAACACAAAAACAAGTATATTTTTGCCATTTTTAGCATGTTTTGGGTTTAATTGGGTTATTTTAGGTATAAACGGATATGTGTATTTTACACTTATCAATAATATAAATATATAATAAAATTATCAATCAATAATAAAGAGATGAGTATTCCGTAAGGCTTTTAAAGAGATTTCTTACTTTTATCCAAAGTACAAAACCTAAAAAACCTTCCCGGGTCGTTTCCCGTCGAGGCGTGAATTGAGAATCGAGGCTACGTTCGTGATCGCGTTTTTGAATGATTTGAAATTTTTTAGGTTTGGATTCCTAATTCTACTAATAATAACCAAAGACAAGCAAATAAAACCTAAAAACGAAAGCAATTAATGTAAAACACGCAAAACGAGAACGAGATTCTAATCCTGTTATTTAAAAAACTAGAATCTAAATTTTTAACCTTACGAATGCAAATTTAATTTTTAAATGTCCTAAATGATAAAAGAAAATTTTTTAAAAAAAGAATTATATTTTTTTGATTTTTATTTTAATTTTTATGAATTAAAAACTGTTTTACTCTAAATTAAATCATAAAAATACTAAACTAAATCATAAAAATCTAAAAAAATCAGGAAAAGTGCATTGAACAATGCTGGTTCTAGGAAAAATAAAATGGCTTAAAGTAACTTATTGAAATAAGCAAAAATAAGCTAAAAAAGCTAAAAAGGGCTGAAAACAAAAAGGTTGAAAAGAGTATATAAATTAAGTAGTGTGTAGGGTTAACAGATAGCCCTACTGGTGCTGATGGTTAAGGGAGTGTGTGTTAAGGTGTTTGGTTTGCAAAGGGGAGGTCATAGGTTCAAGTCTTGTGGCCTTCCTTTTTGGAAAAACTTTTTTTTTCTTTTTTTTAAACTTAATAAGCAAAACTAACAAAATTTTAAAAAAAGCAACTTTTTATAAAAAATACAAAATAAGCCGGCAATAAGCCAAAGAAAATTGACATAATTGGTATTTTACACTATATGACTAAACGGCTTGAACTGTGGGCTTTTTTAAACCTATAAGCAAAAGATAAAAATAAATAAGTTAAGACAGATGACAGGCTACACCTATTAAGCACTAAGGGTAAAAAATAAGCAACTAAATTAAGCTAAGCTAAGCTAAAAATGACATAATTACTTGGGAGGGTTTTAAACTTAAAATGCTAAACTAAAAGTACCATTAAGCTCAAATAAGCTCTAACCCAAGTTAAATAAGTTAAAAGGGCTAGAACCTAACCTAATAAACAAATAGGAACTAAAAATAAGCAATTAAAACAAGCAACAAAGGTCTCAAAAAGCTATAAGCACTTTTTGGTCCAAACTTAAAGCTTATACATCAAACTATAAGAATCCTACTTTCAAACACTAAATCCTACTTTAGCTAACCTAAATTTGCTAATGAAATTGGGGTAGTTTAAAACTTAAACATACATGACAGAATGCATACCAAATCCACAAAGGCAAATGCACATTAAACCATGACTTATACTACTGCATTAGGCACAAAATGAAGGTATGAATAAGTTCTTAAAACCTCTTTTAAGCAAAGATCAAGCACAAACAGTTTGGACAATCTTCAAATCCACAGGTTTGAAGAACATGTACACAACACCTCAAAACTTGATTTTAAACCTTGAAATCTTTTAAAACTGATTAAAATAACTTAAAAAGGCTTGTTAAAGAAGGCTTTATGACCCAAACCAGTTTAAAAACTCTTTTGACTCATTTTTAGTCTTAAACCAAACACCCCTTTAAGTTTCTTACAATCTATTTTAAAGCTGATTTTTGATGATTTAAGCCAAGTTTATAGAAAACAGATATCCAACAACTAATATTAGGCAATAAAAAGCATTAAGAACACAAGAAATAAAGAACTTAAATTAAAGCAAAATTACAAATAAGCAGTCTAAGTCTAAAAGCAATTAAGACAGTTTTAAGTAAAAACTTAAACAAATGACATGTAAGCAATCAAAAAGCATAAATAAGCATAAAACAACATAAATAAGCAAGAATAAGAAGTAAATAAGCATATGAACAGTAATTAAGCAAAAATGAAAAAGAAGAACTCACAAATCCTTTTGCTCAAAACAAGGGTGATTAAGCTTACAAGAAGCTGATCTACAAGCTCTAGCTTGTCAAAGACAAGCTAGTATGGTCTTAAAAGCCCTTCCAAGTTTGGCTTTTCTTCCAAAAATAAGCTGAGGTAATTAACGGGTGAATTCTTTTGTGATTTTCAATTTTTAAGATAGAAATGTAAATAAGCTTTTATATAAGCTTTGAATGAACCAAAAGCTTATAACATAATTTAAAAGACAATTAAAGTAAATGACAATATTTAAAGAAAAACTTGAAATTTCATTAACTTGAATAAAATTACAATGCTTTAAAATTTAAATGACAATAAGTTAAATGACAATAAAGTAAATTTCAGTATTAAAAATGGTCAAATTAGTTAAAAAAGACAACTCAAATGAGCTACATTGGCCTATACTTATACTAAAATCTTCAAGTCTTTGGCTCTTTCAAGTGTGCTTCTTCTATGAGGAGAAAGAGAGGTGTTTTTCTTATGTGAGTGAAGTCTCCACATCATCATCACCATCCATTATGTGTGTTCTCCAAGTCAAATGATCTAAGCCCTTGATTTTGGTCAATTTCCATGGACGAATGAGGGTTTATGGGATTGCCAAGGTGGCAAATGGCCCATGTGATGTGGGGTTGAGTTGGATAGGTGATAGGTTTGTCTTGGGGTAAAGGTATCGAGGTGAAAATGACATTGATGATGAATAGGGGAATTGGCAGGAAATGTTTTGGTACTGTTAGTTTATTTTGGGGTAACAGGGTTAGGGGTAAAGTTGTGGGAGTTTATATGTCCATGGGAGTTTGTTGGATGTTTGTTCGTTGTTGTGCTTTTTTAGGGTAAAGTTGTGGGATGTTTATATGTTTGTTCCCCTTTATGTGTATAGTCGGTATGTTTGCAACCACAAGTCCTTGTGGTGTAATGATATAAAGTGAATTGGCAACATTGGTCCCTGAGTTTATTTGATTTTTATTGCAAGGGATGGTCCTTTGTGGTGTTATATGTATTTGTGGTGTTAGGCAGGTTTGGCCCTTGAGGTTGTATTGTGAGTTTACACCCACAGTCCCTAAAGGACTAATGGCAAAGGGTTAAGGAAATGGGCCAGTTGGGCCTGTTTTAATTTTATGCATTTTGGGCAGTTTAGATTCTAAGTCTTGATAACAAATAACTTAATGGGCTACCCCAGCCTTGACTTTGACTTTGTCTAGGCTATCTACAATCACTTACATAAAAATGACTTCTTTCTTATCTTTTGTTTTTATTTTTTTTTTTATTTATAATAACTTAATCCCTCTAAGAAAACATATTTTTTGGTGTTTTTTTTCTCGGAACTTTTGGGTTGCCTTTGACTTTGATTTTGTACTAGAACAGCTTTTCCATTCGTGCTCGGTTTTGTCGTTTTTGGGCTTCGTTTTTGTCCTTTCGTGATCCATTTCATACACAATATAAATGCAAAACACACATATACAATGTATTTTTAGTATGTTTTTGGTCTTTTAAGTCCGTTTTTATAGGCAAAGGGTATGTGTAATTAAACACATACCAGCAGGAGATTACGTAGACAGAAAAAGCACAAGCGGAGTCTGCACCTTAGTTGGTGGATGTCTAACACAATGGTGTTGTAAAAAGCAAATGGCTCTTGCTATATCCACAACTGAAGCCGAATAAGTTGCAGCCGAAAGGGCTTGTCACCAAGCTTTATGGATGAAGCAAGCCATAAAAGACTACGACATTCATTGTGAAGACGTCCTTATACTTTGTGACAGCAAAGGTGCAATTCACTTAAGCAAAAATCCCGTCCATCACTCTCGAACTAAACATATCGAAATTTGTCATCATTTGCTTCGAGACAACATTCAAAAGGGAAATATTCGTATGGAAAGCGTCTCGTCTGAAGACAACATCGCCGATATCCTTACCATCCTCTAAAACGTGAAACATTTAATTATCTCAGATTAGGGCTCAGAATGCTAAAACACGAAGAATAAAGTATTTGTTTGTTTTGAAATTAAGTTATTACTTATTACAGGTATGACTTAAATTTTATATTACAAATCTAATTTGTAATTAAAATCTCTAAACCAATTAACAAAGATTAGTTCTTTTATTAACAATGCAATCCATTCCTTACAAATATTAAATTTCTTTCTCAAAATTATCTATCCAACACAAACATCACCCATCTCCATCCTCATTGGTCCACAAGATTTGTGTTGGCCCACAATAACCATAAAAATCAAAAATCAAAATCCAACTCATTCCCCAACAATTTCAAAAACAATAATTTATCTACTTCCTTTTTTTCTTCTTTTCGACCGGGCGGACAACCCCCTAATCAAAACACCATAAATCTTTCTTCTTCCTTCTCTCATTTCACGGCTACTTGGTATGTTTCGATCACTTGTTGCTCCATATCGATTATTTTTTTATTTCTTTATCTAATTATATGTATCATTGATTTTGATCCTCTTTATTTTGTGATTGACTCAAAATAGTTTAGGCATTTCCCAAAACACTTTTGAATTGAAAATTCATCGAAACAAAATATCGAAAACATACTAATTACAAATGAAACTATTGGCAAATGTTTCAATCATCTTGGATTATTTTTTTAGGCTTTTAAATGGGGAAAAAGAGAGGACAAGATCATTGTTGGTTTATTTATTTATATATATATTACTTAATTTATATTTATATATATATATTCTATATATATTTATATATATATATATATATTTATATTATATATACTATAGCTATATATATACCATTAATCTTTGAATAATAAAAGGTCACATGTTTTCTTCTTGGATTAATTTGTCATTTTTTAATTTACTAGGAAAAATGGGTGATTGAAAACCTACAAAGCAATTCATGAAATCTTTTCGCGGATCAAACACGAATGCCTACATCTCATTTATGTCACGAAACTATCATGAAGGCCACAAATGTGAACTCCGGACTTCCTTGATGCCATCCGATATCAAATCCAACCTTTTTCTCGCTCCTTTTCCTCTCTTCTTGCTCCAATCTTCCAAAATTATTTTCTCATGTCACTTTAAGATTTCTTATGCGAGTTTATAAGCTTTGACGTGACTATGGCACTTTCGAGTTCTTCAAAATGTATGGACACAACTATGCATGGAGTTTGGAGAAACTTGAAACGGTTTTAAACGTATCCTCACAAGGACGATTGTTCTACTCTGATGGAACCAACACCAACGAATTCAACAAATACAACTAATACCATCCAAATGATGTCAATTACATCGATGCGTCTCTAATCCAAACCACCATTATCAAACGACAATGCCAATGTGAAACTCCTCTTCAACATCATTGGGAAGTCTCCGATCTTAAGGAAAAATTCAAGTCATGGGAAAGTGTCTTGACAACAAATGTCTTTGTCAAAATAGGAAGCAAAGGAAACCTCTCAATCATTGTTGGCTATATGCTCTATTTCATTGAGACCAACACTCCATTCAACTTTGCTTACTTTATGGAAAAATCAAATGACGGGTCTAAAAACGGGTGATCGATGGTTACCTTATGCTCGACTATTGACACGACTATTTGTGGTTGCCAAAAATGAACACCCCAACTTAAACAACTTCATTTATTACAAAAGTGTTGATCCAATATTCTCCTCCTTCAACATGTCAAACTTGAATATCATGGTGGAACATGGAGCATCATCATCTCAAGCCCAACAAACAAATCCGAAAGAACAAATTGAAACCAAAATCAACTCTTAGATTGAGAAAACCACTTGGAATGAAGCCAAAAGGGAATTTAGTACAGATGAATTGCTTGGAAAGGAAGAGGAAGAAAAATTAAGCTTTGGTGAAAGAATGGCTTACAAATCCTACTTATCAACCAAACGCCAACATAAAGAAAGCCGAACAAAGATGGGTGTGTTGAAGAACTTCATGAAGCGATGGGCTATGTCAATGTCATGCAAAGACATTTAGATTGTAATGTTATCTTGTGTGTGGTTTAAGACTTGTTGATCTCCAAAACAATTAGGATTGTGTGTGCTTGTGATCTTATCTTTAAAACTATGGATTATAACCATTAAAACTTCATTTTATGCATAATGTTTGTGTGCTCATCCTTATAGCTTTGCAAATTAAATCTATATGTCTTGTTATATATGATTATCCTACATCATCAAGACTCCAAATGGTAAGCTAACCGATGTTGGACTTGAACATGAGTATATGTTTGTTGCTTGTGTTGTTTTGTGTTCACTTGTTGCTAGTTGTAGCCAAGAACACCTCAAAGGTGATGCTCTTGACCCATGGATCCCTGCCTTAGAACAAAGGGGAGCAACGATCTAGGGGGAGCACATACAATGGCATCTATTCTTTCTTATACAAATACATCAACCTTCCATTGAAAGACTAAGACTCCGCCTTTTTGATTTAACAAAGGGGGGAAAGGAAAGCAAAGCTAATAAAAGCTTACGATCGGGAAAAGCAAGAAATTACAGAAGCAAAGAGCTATATAGTACATGGGAGTAAACAAGCTATGTAAGACCCATAAGGTGAAGACAATATTCAAGATTCACCAAATTACAAGTCCAAGATCAAGACCTGAACTTCATCAATAGCGGTCTTCATCTTTGCTACGTTTATAATTTTATTTGCTTTCTGAAATTTTATTTGTCATCTTAAAAAAAGGGGAGATTGTTGGTGCAACATTGACTAAGATCTCCTTTATGTTTAACGATGACAAATAAACATTCGAAAAACATAAAATTACAAATGGTAGCTTAAATCCGCAAAACCAGATTTCACTGTCTGGGGCATTGGGCACGCGTCAGCGCGTGGCCAGCGCGCCACAAGCGAAGTTCGATTTGCGGATTTAATAATTGTCGGCTTTCCTCTTACCCGAAACATGTGAAAAATTCATTAAAGGTAAGTACATGATATTTAAGCATTTGGGAACACTCCAAATAAGGTTTAGACTTAGAAAGGAACAAAAACGAATCCTCTTGTTTTTCTACAAAACGCCAACTCAAATCCTTTATCAAACGCCTTTAGCCAAGGACGAGACCTCTTTCTAAACCTATTATGATCATGTTTTCAACATACCAACAAGCAAAAGTATTCATTTAACCTTAATCCGGATTTATTTGTTCCTAATCATGTAATGGGTTTTACTCCCTTATTGGTCAAACTAAGTAAAAGGCCACTTTGCGTAAACGCATCCTTTCCTGTTATAGGATATGATTTACTTAAGATGCAAAGTAATTAGCTTGTTTGCATCAAGATGATTAGTGATCAAATCCATTGTTGATTATCATGGATTAAAGTCCAAATGACTAATTAAGTTTGTGGTATTTGAAAGTCAATTATACTTTGACTTTTCTCACTTCCTTACCTATATAAATGTTTTACAAACTCACATGTATTCCTTACATGTACAAGTCCATACTCCTCCTATACAACCCATTCTTCCTAATCATTTGTTCACCCTTCTTACCCAGCAAATGATCTCATCTCTTCCACATACACTCTAAATATATTCTTCCTTAATAATCCCATAATCATATATGCCCACTCTTTCCTCTCTTATTGGAAATGTCATTATTAACCCAAATTAATTATTTGATTTCATCTTCTTCATCCTTCATCTTTAAACCTTCATACACATAAACTTTCACCAAATAAACCCCAAACCTTATCCTCAAAATGCCAACTCATATTCTCTTACACAATGTACTATCCTTGTACTTATGGTACTTCCATGTTCCCTAAATTCCAAACAATACATCCCATATCTTTTTAAAACACTGTCTACCACATATTCACTATTCACCTTCTTCTCCAATGAATTTAATTTTTACAATCACACACACTTCTTCTTCTTCACCTTTGATCTATCCATGTCATCAATCCAAGTTTCTACACTCTTCTCTTCTCAACCCTTAGATTGAAACTCAAACAAACACAACAAATACATTTTCACTTCTACCCTTGATCAAGCCACCTTATTAATCCAAACTCTCTCATTCTCTTCTCAACTACTGGATTGATTTCTCATCTAAAAAAACATAACTTTTCTTATAAACATTCTCTTCTTACTCACCTAACAAACACCTTATTACCCTTGATCTTGCCATATAACCTATCTTACTTACTTATCTTACTTACATCTTCACCATCCATTTCAAACTAGATCAAGAGGTTCTCTTTTATCACATCATGACAACTCATACCCACCTCATACATTCTTATCCAACACATGCTTAAAGATTTTGAAATTTAAATTTCAAATCTTTTCCCCCTTTCTCTCCAAGCAAAGAATATTCCAAGAATATTCTCTTGTACTCTAACTAGCTCTTCAAACTTTTAGTTGGATCCCAACTAATTTAGTTACCATTGTGAGAAATACCTAAAATACCCCTTTTGATAATTCTTTTCTCTATTTACTTTATCGGATAAGCAAAACGATTTTAATACTTCACAAACGTTTTCAAATGGCTATTTGAGTTGGTTGACCTTTAGTGTAAGAATGATTGAAAGTGTTATATGTCATGTTTGCATAGTAGATATCATACGAAAGTTATAGAATAGAGGAGAGGAGTTAGAGAGTATTTTTTATCATTTTTAAAGTTTTTCATTCCATAGGGAAAATAGAAATGAGAGGGAGAAGTGAGTTTACAAAATGTAAAGCCTTGTATAAATACCCCTCCTAGATGGGTATTTATACTTATTGTTGTTCCTATTTTATTTTCCTAACTTTAGTCAAACCTTGGTCAACTTTTCTTAATTTTGACCAAGATAGACTTTATTACATTATAATTACAAATAAAACTATAAAACTATAAAAATATAAAATAAAACAAAACTATACAAAGACCAATTCATCTAATAACAAACACTTTTCTTAAACCTAACAATCTCCTCCTAAGGGTTGATTAATATAGACGCTTCATCGTCATCATAATTGGTCTTCTATTCCCAAAAGATTCCCACCTTCTCATTTGCTGTCGGTGACTTAGATGCTTGGATATTTCTCTTTCGAACGCTCTTATTATGTCAAGATCTAGTTCACCTATCTGAGGTAGTTTCTTCCAGAACTGATTTTGAAAGATCCTTAGCTTTACTTCATTTAAGACCTTTTCCAACGTAGCATCATAAAACTTCAAAATATCTACCAAATACATAACCCGCTTCTCATCTTTGCTGTTTAAGTAAATCAAACCAGTAGTTGGCTTGTCTACTATTAAATATGGATCATGTGCTTCAAAACTTAGAAATGACAATGTTGGTGCGGTTAAATTGACCTTGATTTGATAACTCTCTATTCCTAACTAGAAATCATGAACTCTCTCCCAGATCACACGACTTCTGATGAACGTTATTATTGAATTCATCAACTAGGTTTCACGGTAGTTGACCTTCTTGTTTCGGCAGAGATAATATAAGTCTTTGATATCATTTTTGTTCAGGTACTTAATGTCAGCTTCAGAAAAACTACATGGCTTATCATTTTCTCTCGTCATAATTATTTGTTCTATGAAGTCCAAACCATATAGTTGATCAATGGTAATTTTGACAACTTCTAAAATCTTGTAATTGGAGAAATATTCTTTTGGATTATCTCTGACTTTTTTTTTTGCGTGTATACTCTCTTATGCCATGAATCTTTCTAACGTTGAATTGACAACCATGTGTCTTTGATATGTGAGAAATCACATATCCTTATTACATCTAAAATGGCCCTTAAATGATCAAAATGTGCAAAAATAAGCTTGTATTTGTGTATTTTGTTGTTTGTGAATGTGTAGGTACAGATAGTGCAAAAATCACAAGAAAACGGTCAAAGCCGGACAAACATGAACACGAGAACGGATTGATAGGTCACATGAATCTTGAATCAATCATATCAACATGTAAGATTAGAGAGAATGAGGGCAAGTAAAGAGAAAATTCAAATCTTATTATGGAGGGAAAAATGAGAGTTAATTACAAGGGCATCACCCTCTAATGAAGATTAGAGGGCTATTTATAGGCAATGGGAGGGAGGCTTCCCTTCCTTATTTTCCTAATTTATCAATACTAGCCCCTAGACTTTGGTTATTATGCTATTTCTTACTTAAAGCATAATAAACCTTATTACAAGCTATATTAAACTAAACAAAATAAAGTCTAATAACAAAATATAATAAAACCACATAATCGACACTTTTCCATAAACCTAACACGGATAGAGTGCACAAGAGCCGGAAGTTTCTAGCAAAAGATCATCAAAAGTCAACCATTGGTTAACTCATAAAAGACAAAATATTCAAAATACCCAAAATGCCCTAAATGTTAAACCAAATTTCAACATAAGTCCCTAACACCGTTATCTCCTTTTTATAAAAAAGATAACGGTCTTTATCTCTTTTAACTATAAACCTTATAACCAAGCCCTTTTCACCCGGCCCATTTCTTTTTATAAAAGCCCAAGTCAAACAACTCAAATCCCCGGGTAAAATAAAGATATAAAAAGAAAAGAAAAGG